>CAEGAF010183681.1:0-107528 GCA_903067075.1 Micropoecilia bifurca
CTGTTTTGTTTAGTTTTCTTCTTGGAAAAGTTATTAAAAACAAGTTTTTGTCTAAATTAAGGTGAATTTATGGTTCCTTTTTCTACATAATGTAATGGTAGTGTTTATGATAAAAAATAAATAAATAATAATTATGTGATTGGTATCGGGGATTGGTGATCGGTATCGGTATCGGGAGAAAAAAACCTGATTGGCATATCCCTAATTATTAAAGTATTAAAAACATATATTTTAAAAACACAGACTTGGTTCAGAGTACTAAAGAATTAAACTGACAGTAACAAATAAACTCCACTAACTAAAAAACAAATAAACACTTTATTACTCTTATCTTAAACATAGATGAAATATTCATGAAGACAACATAAGCAGTTCAGCAACACCGGTTAAGCAACCTATTGGACAAGACTGCTTTGAGCTTATATAGCGAGATCCTCCAAAGGGGCTTCTTCTATGGCTGTAAAAGTGGGAGATTCGACCTTTATTTATTAATGAATTTATTGTTTTTGTTTTTTTTATTTTGTATTCTCTCAGTTTTCATCTCCCCTCAAAATAAATTTTTAAAGACGTTTTTTTATTTGAGCTTTCTTGAACATACTCATCACGTCACATATTTGTTAATACAGTAGATGCAAAATCATATAAAAATGTCAGCTGGTCAATTCTACAAGTAACCAACATGAAAGAGCTCCACGAATGCTTGTTTGATTAATGTATTCGCAACCAATAAAATGCTGCTGAACTGTATCATCACTATATGAAATTATGAGCTTTCAAATTATTGGAAATGCTTCATGGAAATCCCATTTTGTTAATGTTCAGATCTTGTCCAACCAATCCTCACTTGGCCTCAGACACTTTGAAAAACAAATTATTATAAACTCTGTTTAACAAAGCTGCTGCTACAGACAAACCCCGAATGACCCGCAGCTGTGATTACAGCAAAAAGTGTTATAGAATATTGACTCCAGGGGGTTGAATGCACTTGTACACCATATTTTTCAGACTTGTATGTAAAGATCTAATTTGCATATGTATCTTTCTTCCATTTCCCAGCTCTAGTGAAAATCTTTTGCTGGTCAGATTATAGCTCCACAGTAAATCACTGTGTGTCATTATGGCCCACTCAAGAGACTTCTAACTTCTGGCTGATGAACCCTCAGAGGACACACTGGCCATAAATCTCATTATTCAAAACCAAATCTCTGGTTTTATTATATTGTGCTCTCTTTGGATAAGTCACACAAATGCCACTGTGTATGTAGCAAGAGAGTTTCATAATTATATGCTCATTCACAAAGCATGACTAATCCATTTTATGCCCTAAGATCAACTGCTCCTTATTTAGGGATGAAGCAAAATGGCAACTGGAATCTAAAGAGTGTAACAGAAGGTCCTCTGATAATCAAGAATGGCAGATATTATGGCAGATTCACTAAAGTTGAACTTCACTTGCTGCTGAATCATAGCAAATCAAGGCCAAGGTAAAACGAAAAAGTTGATGAGAATGAGAATTAACAATCTGCTCTTCCTGGTGAGGAACACTGTATTTTCTGCATTAACATTCAACATATTTTTGATGTAGCTGTTCAAAGCAAAAATATAAAACAAAATCTATGAAAGCTGTTTGACATTGCCAATACAACTATTACTAAATTGACTCAGCAATTTATTTTATAAAATTTTTTTGTAGACCTCTCTTGTTACAAATAATTTCGTTTTCAGACTTGAAAGATGGTTTATGAAAAGAACCCATGTCTGAAACTTGACATCTAATTTAACTATGTCTGCACCACCTCCTCATGTATTTTTATATAAAATGCAAAGGTTTGCAAATACAAATACTAAAGTTTATTTGATCAAAAATTGACTCTGAAATGTCATCAAATAACAAATTAAATTTAAGTTTACCCAGAAGTAGTAATGTATGACACAGGCATTTTCTTATACATAAAATGATTCCAAAAACTATACAGATTTCTTTTGTATCATCAATTTTAAAACACAGCCATGCTTTGCTCTAAACCAGTTTCATTGTTACTGCTTTTGGTGTCCAGGTCGAAGGCGAACTTCTGCAGCCTCTTGCTGGATTGCATTAGCTCCAGCCTGCAACTTTCCGAAGCTTTCCTGTCTCTAACGAAGCAAAATATCACCACTAGTGGATTTTTGTCACATTTGTGTAGTGTACGACTTATAGTTGTCTTGTCAGCATATTCTCCCACCTAAGTTTTGACCTCTTCCCCTATTAATGCTACACTTGCCAAACCCAGTCTGTTTATTTGCATGGCCATATCTTAACAGGTTAACAGCTATAAAATACTCTTTAATGACAAATTGAAGGCAATATGTAAATTGTTTATTAAAACTTGTGGTTTCATAAAATAAATCATGGGCTTTCAATTTGTTGACAATGTTACATCAATATAGTGAAAGCTGTGGCCACTAGATGGCAGTGTTGTGTGAGGGGTGTCAGCTCCTTTTTATACATATTCTCAGCTTCTATGTGAGGAAACACTTAAGTTTAACCAACACCAATTAATGTCGTTGTTGTAGCTTACCTTCATTTTATGATGCTAATTGAAACAGAGTCTTCCTCCTGCTGAAACCCCATCAGAATAATATTGCTTTCAAGGATTGGTGGTTCAATGGTAAACACAACGGATCGGTTTGGACGGATGGTGTCTAGCTGTCTCTTGAATTACTGTCATGTGTAATCTGAGCAGAAAGCAACTAGAAAACTGAGATGATAGAGGGAACAATTATGATTTCCATAATCCCAAATCATTTTAACTTAACATTTTTATTTTAAGCAGCGATTAACTATGTAAAAGACTAGATTAAACAACAAAGACAAAAGACAGGTTGATGTAATTCGAGGCTAAATTTTGAAAAATATGACTTTCAATATTACAGAGCAAGTTTAAAGGGACTTATTCAGCGCTGAAGTGGGATTTTAAAGAAATGGAAATCACTTTGTGCACTTCTATCTCCCCTCTCCTTTCCTAGAGCAGCTGCCTCTTTACCTGCCTGAGCCAAAAACCCATTAATCGTATCGAGTTGTACAGAATTCAGCTGGCAGGCTTTTAACAAGAAAAAAGGAGTTGATAGCTCACCAATTCTGTTTTATACTTTCTGTGATGGATATCAATCCTCTTTATTCTTACAATTGTCTTAAAGCTTGCCTTCAATTTTTGATTTATCAGACTTTTCTAGTATTATCTTATGAGTCGGTAAGTATAAGATCCTCAGGCTGGTGATACTTTAAAGCACACAGTTGAAAAAGGCTTTTCTGTCAAAGTTCCTCAATGACGGAAAGAGATACCTAAAGAAATATGGGCAACATAGTTACAAACCTGTGAATGAGAAAATGTACGTCAGTTATTAAAGAATAGAGATCATGACAGGACCCAGGACACTTTCTCTTCATGATCCAACAGTTAATAATTTTATTGGAGACTACTTACTGTCTTAAGAAAAAAAAAGGTTTCAATGATTGTGACTCCAGTAATTTCAATAAAAACAATTATTTCTTAATGTGATATTTTCACAGCTGAGTAAATGTAGTTAAATACTGACTTTTGACTGAATCATCATTTGAATTTTTAGCTAGACAGTATAGCTCTTCTGTTATTTATATATCCTGAAGTGTGTATGAAAACACCATTTTATATTTGTAGAACTGTAAATAATTGTTGAACTTACCTGGATTTCTAAATTGTTTTAGACCCTTTTTAAATGAATTAGAAAAAAAACCTTGCATCAGTACTTCTGTATACAAACCGGTGAACTGGACTTAGAGAGATTATGACCTGATTATGCAGTTAGATGAAAAATCATTAAGCTTCAACCTCTAAGGATACCCCTTTTCCTGTACTAATCCAACTTTTAATGATCTCATTTTATGTTTTCCACTGGTCTCCCATATTTTATTCATTTTGCCTGCAGCAAAATGACAGAGGCAAAGGCAGACGGAAACAACACAGACAGAGAATTAATGTTGGGTAGAAAAGGGACAGAGACAGATGAAATCCCATTTCACCAAATCTTTATAAAACAACAAAGCTGAAGATGAGTGCACATGAATGGAAAATCCCTCTGAAAGAATCTGTTCAGAGTCTGACTCACACCTCCCAGGTCATATGGAGTCTGTGTTTGTCGTCGTCACGTCACGTACCTTTGATAGATGGTAGGGGCAGAAAGGAGGGTAAGTGAAAACAGAGGAGAATAATACTCATTTGTATTCCGTTCATCCAAATGTGCAGTTTTTATGAAGAAGAGAATTTAAATAACCTCTCACTCTTTAAAAGAGCGCAGAGGAGCCACCGTTTCGACACTCAAGAAGAAGGTCTGGCAAGTGTGACAAATAACACCATTTTAAAAAAAAAAGCTTCTGAACCCTCTGCAGTAGGACCTAAGCCAAAGAGGCTAGCATGAATACGGTAAGAAAAAATGCCCGCTTCAGATCCAATTCATGAACAAGAGCATAAAGGTTAATGATAAAACAATCGAGGAGTTAGAAATTAAATAGTGCCTTCAACTGCCTGTGTTGTCTACTGGAATAATAATAATAATTGAAAGAACAATCCTTAATTAAAAGGACACGAGGAAATCTGCTCTGCCTAACAGAGTTTATAAAAATGGCAGAAATGTCACGTCACAAAAAAATAAATGAAACTGCTTTAGATCAGTGAGGATTATCAAAATTAAAAAGTGATATTTTAACTCTGTGATGTCGCAGGGTTTGTAGTTGTGAAACATTGTGCTTTGTGGGATTCCAAATTTTTACCAGTCTTCTTTGTTCTCCAAAGGTTGCTTGAACTTTGGCGCAATTTTCTAAAGAGAACTGGTGTAATGGAGTCCGTTGTATAGATCGCCTTATCTGCTCTTTTTCACCTCTGCCCATATACTTTCTGAGGGATCATGGCTGTGTGATGACTATTCCAAAGCACACATCGCAAGTGTTTTAGCTTAGAGTCAGTAATCGTTTGCGAGACCCAGTTTCACCTAAAATTTAATTTGCTGGCTAATATCTTGAAATATTGCTTTAATATTTCCAAATATTTGTTTCTAATGATGCCAGCTATTTTTTGAAGCACGACACTCCCTTTTGCAACAAAATATGTACACAACTTGTTTGTGCCAGGAAGGTGTTCTCAGACTTGCAAGCCCAAGTCTTTCTTTTGCCCAATTGTAATGTGATCCTTATGGATTCAGCTACATTTCATCAGACCAAAGGATATGTCTCCTTTGGTCTTCATTCGTGTGTTTTTATGTCGCTCATATATAATTAGAGCAGATCCAAACATGGATTAATTGTGTTTTAGACATAGAATTTAATGCAGTCTATAACTTTTGGTTGATTAAAATGTTCCAACCTTTAATAAAAATAGAATGTAAAAGTGAGCTTCATGAACAAGAACTGCACATGGAGCTCATCTTGAGCACAGAGAAGAGTTTTGGGATATTTTCTGCAGCTGAAACAGAACGAAAAATAACTTGCTTTGCTGGAGGGCTAAACATCAAATCTCCATGTGTACAGGGTAAGAACTGACGTAGGGTAGCATTAAAGACAGAGAGGCTATTAGCTGACTTCAGGATAAGTCTGCTTTGCTGAGTGACAAGGTCTTGAAACACATTCACAATTCAATTTACCTGAAAGAGTCAGAGAGTCGCCAGCAGAATTTCAATAAAGCAGGTGAAGGGGAATAGTTTAACTTTCCTTACCAATGTCTAAACTTTGAATGAAGTAAACTTTCTCTAGAATAAATGTGTTAACTTAAAATAAACAAAGACACATTTATGCTTCGCTTCAATTCACCCATATGATTGTAAGACAAAAAAAAGACTGAGGAAAAAAAATCTCCAAGGTACATATGTTAGACTGAGCTCTAAAGCATCACCCTCCAGCATCGCCTTAAGCAAACATTAGCAACGATGGAGCAATGGAGAATCATTGAGATCTATTGTTGTATCAATAGGCTTCAGCAACTTTTTCAAATAATGCTGAAGAAAGGAATCTATTCTTTATTGCCTCAACAGCAAGAGCCAAGGATCATCAATATTTTATTATTGTATTTTGAAATTCAACAATGAATATTTTTTTATGTTCCACCATCTGTCCCCCACAAGATTTCACATCCATGTCTTACCTTCGGAGAATAGTCCAAGAACCAGGATGCCGAGGAACATTTTAAAGGATGAAAGCAGACCTTTCCTCAGGTCTTTTTATTTCTTCATTAAAGCACTTTTGAAATCAGAAATCCTTTCACTGAAGACATCTACAATAGAGCCACTGGTGCATATACAACCGTTTAAGAACCATGAGTTAACAAATCAAAGCGTACCAAACTTATACTTATGGTTGCTCAAATTGCAGGGCTTTTATAGAAGGAAGAATAAAACAACCAAATGTTTGGAGACTGCTTTAAGTGTCAACATCTGGTCAAAAAATGCTGGTGGTGTTCAGAATGGTGACCTTAACATCACTATATAAAGTATAAAGTACAGCTGTACTTGAGTGCTCCAGTATAAAATAGACCTGGTATGTACCCTCTCCCCAAACTGCCAGAACTTTGAAAGTTTTCCTGGTCTCATAGTGTCTAATTTAAAGTGTTGGCTGCAGCATTAGTGATGCTCAAAGCCTATGCTTTTAGATCTCATGCTATGCGAGGGCAAGACTGCAGAAAATCAGAGTGGAAACACATTGTTAGTTAGAAGAGAATGAATGCAGTCTGGTGCTGAGCCACTGCATAAGCAGAGTGGATCAGCATATATTTGAAAACAGGGGCACATGTGTACACCAAATAAGGAGGAGATAGTTGGGGAGGCTTGGAATCTATCAGTGATTTGAGTATTGACTTATATAAAGACAGCTGACTCGACTAGCTGTTAAGACCTTGTTAATTAGACGAAAATTTCAAATTGTGATCTGGTAAAACTTTCAAACGGGCTGCACAGTGGTGTAGTTGGTAGAGCTGTTGCCTTGCAGCAACAAGGTTCTGGGTTTAATTCCCAGCCCCGGTCTTTCTGCATGGAGTTTGCATGTTCTCCCTGTGCATGCGTGGGTTTTCTCCATGTACTCTGGTTTCCTCCCACAGTCCAAAAACATGACTGTCAGGTTAATTGGTCTGTCTAAATTGTCCCTAGGTGTGAGTGTGTGTCTCTGTGTTGCCCTGCAACAGACTGGTGACCTGTCCAGAGTGACCCCGCCTCTCGTCCGGAACATTAGCTGGAGATAGGCACCAGCAACCCTCCCGGCTCCACCAAGAGATAAGGGTGTATAAAGAAAATGGATGGGTAGATGAAACTTTCAAATTTTGATATTGTTTTTAAATTTTATTTGAGTTTGTCACACAATATGCATTTGAAATTCTTCTCTAGGTTCAATGTACCTTTTAGAAACTGTTAAAGAAACACATGTAAGACACAGATGGTATTGGGCAATGCAGTCCTTGCAAATTTGTTCCTCTGTCATAGAGATACCAACAGTTCTAAGGGTTATTAAGTGTATTATGTAGTTTGCTCAGATTACAAGCAAAAATACAATTCACTATATCAAACTCATAAAATCTCTGTAAAAGGTTTTCTGGCTTGTCAACAAACTAAGGCTTAATTATAAGAAAGGTAACTTCACTATTACTTATTCATTTTCATTTTGAGTGGCACGTCATTTAATAAAACAAAAGGTGTTATATACATATTTTTCTACACCTGCAACATTGTGTATTAACCGTGCATTTCAAGAATAATGTGCTCCAAGTAAATGACAATCTACCAAACGCCCTAAGACTTTCCAAAAGATTTCAAGAGCAACACAAAGACTCTCAGTATAAACTACAAATATGCAACACTGCTGCAACATAGCGCAAGAAGATGTGTGAATTTCATATGGCAATGACCCAATAATACTGTTTCCTAATCTCACTCTATCTCATAAGGATGAAGTTTCTACTCACCTCAGAGTGCAAAAGAAGTTCAACAGACATGGCAATCTCATTACCCGATTAATTCACTGAGTAATTATTTGACCTGTTTGGTTAACTCTTAGACAACATTTTGAGCCCTGAACTTTCATCCCAAGATAGTAGAGTGATTGTTAAATAGCAAAAACAAAAAGATATAACCATGTAACCCTGATGTCATGATAAAAGAAACTTTATAACTATTGCACAGAACAGCGGTACATCATAAGCACCACGCATGCTTCATAGATCTAACAAGACTTGATGTTTTCACATTTAGACATGTAAAATTACCTTCAAAAACACATAAGATATGAAGAAGCTCTTTATAGAGACTCACATTCACTAGAAAGGTGCTAAACTATTAGCAATATTTGCATCTGTGATGTGTCTTTGTGCAACTTTATAAGGTGCAAAAAACATCTAGGTGAACATTAGAAATATGTTTGAGAAAATAAAACAAGGAAATGTTGTTTCTCCACTATGAAGACTTCTCCATATCAGTTTAAACATTTTTCTTCTATGGGTTCTTACTTTAGTTTTATAATTCAGAACAAATAAGGTCACCATATTTGTATTCTTGCATGAAAAAGAAAAGTGAAACATTTTCTACATAATAAAATAATATAAAATCCCAACATTTTGCCACATTATTTTTCCCTCGGAATGTGGCTGAAAAGCACAGCATTCTGGTTCTGCACCCCTTCCACTGCATTTCTTGCCAACGCTGCTTTCTATTGTTTCTGACTGAAACAAACAGCCTCTCTGAGAAAGAGAGATGTTGGGTTCACAAAAGGACAGCACCAAACAGAGACTTTTATCGGAGCACTGGCGGGAAATGTCAGTCACAGTGACACAAATATTTATTAAAGGATTATGATCTATGCCCCAGTACACTCATGCACAGTTACAGTCACTCACATGCTAATATACACACACACAACACCAATCACTCAAGGGGATGGATCCTGACAAGCATATCTCCAGCCTCTTTAGCTCTCCACAAATCTGCTAACAAGTGGAAATGAAGACTTGATTAGAAAATAACCATCGCAAAGTTGAACAATTTGAAGGACACACTCGAATGTTTTAAGTGCAATAAACTCCTTGTAACTTTGAGTTTATTCAACATTTTAAAAGTGTTTGATAATGGACCTCTTGTCATCTGACACCCCCCCAAGGTGCCACCAGAAGCTGTTTGTAGCGCCGTGATAAGCAGCGAACAGACCAACTCCTGGCATCTGCCATACATGCTGACCACACAATTCTTCAATAAGTTTGAATGAGACTTTGAACACTCAGGTCACGATACTTCCTGGCTCCAATTTCCCAGATGTCTTTTTTTAAATTTCACAATTTAGTAAAACACTAATCAAAATTATTCTTTCAGTAAAAAATGTTATTGAAATGAAGTGTACTTTTTTTGCTTCTTGGTCAAAAATAGACTACATCCAAGTTACATCTAGGTTGATGCCTTTCAACCCTTTTTATTTTATTTTTTTTCATGTGAAGATACGATCTTGTTATATCGTAAAATTGCTATAATTGAAGAAAATTAAAGTCTGAGAAACACACAATGCCCTGAAGGTTGTAAAGATTACTGGGTGACCCATGAAAATACTTGGCTTTTGAGAGGCACACAAAGTCGAAAACCTTTAAAACATCGTTTCTGTTTTTGAAAGCATTTTCTGCTTGGTCAGATTTAGACATCAACAAGAACATGGTTACGTTTTAGCCTTCAAAGTTATTTTGTTTACAGTTATGACAAAGTAGTTAACAGTGTTGGCAAGAAGCTGAGGAATTTGCAGGCTGTAATATCAATGGATTTTCTCTCCAAGTTTCCATGTTCTCCCTGTACTTCCTTTTTGGAGATTCAAAAGTGAGGCTATTTCTTAAATTGGCAACACTATATATACAAATACAATACATACAAATACAATGTTATAACAACCTTGTTCTAAGAAGACTCTCAGAAACAGCAAGCAAAATCAACACATTTGTCAAACTGTGTCTTAACTGCAACCTCATAGATTGTACACAACAAATGGAGGACATTAAGCAGAATTTAATGAAAACTGAAGCTCTGTGAACATAAGAAACTGTAAGTTTTTGCTGAAATGATTTTGAAAGATTGAACTAACCAATAGAGCAAGGATTATAGTCAGTAGATTTTACCTTCAAGCATTTGGAAAGTCTTTGCCTGACTACAAGGATGTTTTGAGCCACATGATATCTCCTCTCAAAATTGTTGCCTTGAAATACTGTCCACCATAAAAAAATCTATATAAAAGTTTTATTATGCCTACTAGGAAAAAACAAACAAACACTGCCCTTTTCCACTTTCTAAAATTAAATGATTTCATGTGGCGCCAAGTCATGATTCCTATTATTTCACTCTCGCCAGAGTGAAAATACAAATTCCCAAACACGCCTTCATTGCGATGACACAGAGTTACTAAGTGCATAATGGTACATGCAAAGGATTTATTATGACTCTCATCCTATTTGCTTATTGCTGTTTATATTCTGGGGTTGCTGACTGCCAGAGAGGCTGTCACATTCATCTCCTTTATTCAGTCTTGCACAACTGCACCTTTGTGAACCAGCACAGTCGTTCTGAACACTTCAGTCAACATTGGAATACATAAAACGTTTTATTTTACTCACTGCATTCTCAGTGTGTCTGCCCACCGATGTCCCATTTGGATTAGCTGTGGCTGTTTATGGGGGTAGGGATTTTGCTTTGATAAATGCCAAGCTTTAACAGGAGTAGTGTGAGAGGTGAGCTTTTCAGTTAAATTGGAGCTTAACTTTGAGGCAGTATGGTTTGACATCATCTAAATGTATTCAAAGATAATAGTGCCACAACATTCCTGGACAAATTTGCGGTCAGAAACGAAACTTCCCAATGACCAACGGAGAAATAATTTATTGCAGTGACACTCGATGAACATTTAGAAGTCAGTAACCAGAGCCAGGGGTGCATATTATTTAAAAAACATTTTCTTCACACCTGCGACAGACTGGCGACCTGTCCAGGACGTACCCTGCCTCTCGCCCGGAACGCCAGCTGGAGATAGGCACCAGCAACTCCCGACCCCATTAAGGGATAAAGGGTGTAAGAAAATGGATGGATGGATGGATTTGCAGAAAATCAACATGTTTGTAATGGAAACGCAGCTACTGATTGGTTAGAGCCGAGTGAAACATGTTGTGCAATCCAATTAGCATCAGAGGTATGACTAAAACCTCGACCTGCATTGAGTGTTTTTTTTGGTTTGTTTTTTTAGTAGCACCGCTGCACTGAAAACAGCCCACACACTTGTTTTCGCTGACACAGCATCGTGTTTGTCCCCTACTCTGAACTGAGGGGTCAGGCGAACTTTAAATATTTGCTTTGACCCTTTTCACTCTCTGTAGCGCCACCATAGTTACCTTTTAAATACATATATATTCTTTTTTTCTTCTTCTTTATATTGCTGTAGAAACTCAGGAACTGTCAGGAATACAGTCCTTTGGAAAATAATCCTTATATTTATTTAGCAGATCAGAACAAACTAGCACTTAGCCATGAATTAGAGAGGAAAACAAAGCATGGTTTTAAAAATACAGGTAAGATCTTCATTTATCTTTGTTCCTCTTTACTCCAATACTGCAAACTAAAGTCCAACACAACTCATTTTCCTTCAGGATTTGGGCAAACAGACTGAAAACTTTATCACAATATTTTTGGTACTAATGAGATAATAAAAATGATGACAAGAAATATTAATTACCTTTTTTAAGTTACTCATAGCAATTATAGCCTCATAAATACAAATACTGCTCTTGAAAAAGACACCAATGATTCTTTAGGACACCACACATATAGAAGAAGTGTAATTTGCATCCCCCAAATACACATAATTACGGCATTTAATCATATTCTCAAATTTATTAACATGTATTGATTCTCTCATTGTAGAGAAAATAGTAAAACTTACAATTTCAACAATATGGACAGGTTTTTAAAAAATCATTAGTTATATACTATAAATGATGAACAGTATCATAAACCCCTAATTCAGAAGTCAAGCTATTAGTAAATAGTCTCGATAAAACGGCTTTCCTCTGAAGGCCTTCGAGGTTTGGTAGAGAAAATTTGTGAACAAGAAATATCAGTTTTTACACGTACAAAGCTGGTGGAGATTTACAGAGGTAATTGCAGTGGAAGCAAGTCCACACCACACTTTTCAGATTTTATTTGTCAGAAACCCAGAACAGCACATATTCCTTCCACTTCACAGTTACACGCTATTTTGTGTTAGTCCAAGTTACATAAAATCAGATTAAAACGCATCGATTTGTGGTTGTATTGTGATAAACGGTGAAACGATTTGACAGGTGCAGACTCTGTGAATGTGTTGTTGGATTTATAACGGCTTTATACAAACACAACTAAGCCTGTCACAATAAGTAATAACCCAATGAATTGCATTGCATCACAAAATGAGCAGAATAATTTACATTTGCATGATTTAAGGTTTTTTTAATGTTTTCTTTCTTTCTACAAAAAACTGAATTAAAAAACGTGTTCAGTTTGGTGCTTTGGTCTCAACTAGTCCGTCTTTTGAAGGACAGTTTTGCTTACAGATTCTTCATCATTGTATAAAGTCTTCTTTTATTTGTTGTTTCTCTTCATTTATTTTAGATATTTAAAATATCTTCCAGCTCCATTGTTAAATGTTTATTAGAATTTAAGGTTTATTGATTTTTGAGAATGTGTGCTCGCATTATTAACACAAGTGTCACTCAGATCCACTTGCGTTTCAGTGTTGGGTCATCATCCTTTCACAACCAGAAACCGACCAAGTCAAAATTCACTTTGGGATGCATGAGCAGATGAAATGGGCCGCGTGTTAAAAATGACGACTGACTCCCCACTCCTTTCATATTTTCACTACATTTTTGCCAGTGAGGCAACCGAGAACAAATGAGATCACGATGGGCCACCAAAGGGTTTGTGTTCTGGAAACGAGGTTATTACAGAAACATCGTACAACATGCATTACTCTCCTCTTTCCTGCTTCAGAGAACAAATACTGTCGTCTGCAGCACCGTAGCTGCTCTAGTGTGAAAATCTCTCTCTAAGGAAACATGCAGTTCCAGTTGATGCTGTGCAACACCTTCCACTACACACCATGTGCTGGAACAGAAATTGCACCTTTTTTGTTGTAATTCTGTTTCCCATAGTAGTGTGTTCTGTTCTGATTGGTTATGTTTTTGTTTTTTTTAGGCCAATTCTGTACATATGACTAATGGAAGCTGAATCATTCTAATCAAGAATTATATTTCAACTCTGAGAGTTGAAATATTAATTTTGCACATTTAAAGTGACATGATAATATTTCTGCACTATTAACTTTGTGAAGACGGAATTAAACAGCAGTTTTCTGTCTTCACTTCAGACTTTGACTTTACAGTCAGCCTTAGAGGTGATGAGAAAACCATGTTTGTGCTTTGAAAAATTAGAAGTCTTTATGTCCTAAGGTCACAAAATAGTAAAAAAAAAGGTAATTTGTGACTTAAATTTGGCAGATTTCAACCAAGTTCCCTATCTTACAAATATCAAACCATGAAGTTAGTCAGTTGTCTTCCCTTTAACAACATCAAACTAGTTCTGAAGTAGCTGCTGGCTGGTTGGTGCCAATATTTATAAAGTCTGTAAAAGTCCTTCAGATTAGTAGTTTGACTTTAAAAGCTTAGAACTACTCTTCTGCTCAACCCATGGTGTTCCCCAAGGATCAATACTTGATCTACAGTTATTTTCATTTCTTATGTTTCCCATAGCAATTATCACTTCAGTCTTGTGTTACATCGTCCTGCCTATCCAGTTTCATATGTCTTTTAAACCACACAGTTCAATAAGTTCATCCTAATCCACTTAATTCAAAGACTTGGTTTCTAATCATCCCTATTATCTAAACTTCAGCAAAACAGGATTAAAGGTTATATTTCTACCTGATATATAATCCAACATCAGCTGAGCTCCTGTCGTTTTTCTGCAGAGTTAAATCAACACTCTGCCGAATCTATTTTGTCCTTATCGGAATTTGTGTTCATTTAATTCTTTTCAGAGTTATTTCAACAAGAAATTGAGTAATTTTAACACTTGACAAAGTTATAACTACTCAAACTGTTTTTGAAATAATTCTGTCCTGCTTCACGATTGTATACTACTTTGTGTTGGTCTTTCACATGAAATTACATTAAAATATATTTATGTTTGTGGTTGTAATGTGGCAAAATCTGGAAATGTTCGAGGGGTATGAATACGTTTGCAAGCCGCTGTATTTTTGACCCGCTCGGCGGCCTGCAGCACACCAGAAACTGCAGCTGTTCTCGACGCAGCCAGCAGAGGGCGGCATTGTACAAGGCTTGGCGCTCATCTATTTTCTTTCCGCAGATAGGTGGCGTCGTTTTCCCACCAAATGAAACTCCACACATCCAAAGCTGCACCAGCCTGTTAGCTATACCTATACAAAAGTTCCTCTGGTGGTAATTTATTGCTACCGAGTAGAAAAATAAGGATTATTTCTTTATAGCTTTTTTTTTATAAAAAAATCCCGAAACAAGTTATGTCACATCTCTGCCAGTTTCTGAATCTGGATGTTGGGCTTCCTCTTTCAGGCTCACCATCTCAGCAGAATGCCCCATGCAGTTGGAAGATTTCCCCATGGATGCCCATGCCTGTCCCCTTAAGTTTGGGAGCTGTAAGTTAACACACACACACACACACACACACACACACACACACACACACACACACACACACACACACACACACACACACACACATGATGAGCAACTTCTTCTTTACAGGATGAAGGAAAGGAAATAGAAATATAAGCCCTAGCTTGATGCATGAGGACAGCGGAACAGGAGCTGATTTGACATTGCTTCGGTTTCGGGGTCTTTATCAGCGCAGAAGGTGCTGCGCTGCACGTGATGCAGCTCAGAGAGTTTGACAGCCCTCATCCCTCAGGTGCGGAGCTGCTGTGGTGGTGCAGGAGACAACCATTTAGACTCTGACACACTCCTCCTGATTAAGCCATTAATCAACATGTCAGCGCTGCAGCCCGGCCTCCTTCCTTATCCCACCTCAGCTGTGTTAACTGCAGAAAACTCGTCATGCTTTCCCCACACGCTGCTGCATCAGAACTGCAAACTTTAAGTGATGGTTGAGGAATTTGAAGTGGACGAAAAACGATACAGTTTTTTTCTTCTCCAGATAAAATCTGAAGGAAATGGCATTCAGAGTTGTAATTACAGCAGCAGGTCCTTTAGGGTGTGACTCTACCTGCCTTCCACAAAGGTCAAAATCAGTCAGATTGGAGACTCTCTGAATGTTCATAGGTTCACAGTTGAATTTAGAGTTGGACTTTGACTGAGCCTTTCTAACACATGGATAAGATTCAAACTAACCGTAACGATGAAGTTAAAAGTAGATGTTGGCCATAATAACTGTATCTCTTAAGCTATAAAAAAAATTCAAAAACGATTCTAAAACCACAATATTTAATTGAAAAAACTAGACTCTGTGAATCATTTTAGATGTCATTTTAGGTCCAAGCCTCACTTTATTTTTGCTTTTTAATTGAAACCAGATTTAGTCTGCAAGCTAAAATAGCATCTCAATGCTACAACATGTTGCAGACATGATGCTAATGGTTAAAAAGCCTAAATAAAAAATTTAAAACAAATATTTTTGTTGTTGATCGCAGATGTTTATCTACTGATCGGAAGGATGCAGGTTCGATTCCAGCTTCCTCCTGCCACATGTTGCTCTGCCCTTGGGCAAGGCACCCAACCCCAAATTGCCTACCGAGCTGCATATCAGTGTATAAATGTGTGAGTGTTTGTGAGTGAAAATGGGTGAATGTGGCTCTAGTGTAAAGTGCTTTGAGTGGTCAGAAATGATTGGATAAAGAACTATATAAGTTCAGTCCATTTACTCAATCATGTAGCAGCAAACAGTGTGTTTTTAATCAAAAATATTGCTTATTTTGTCAAAATATGGTTTAGGATTAAAAATGTAATGAGTTACAGGTGTAAGGACAGAACCTGTGCTTGTTATTATTCAACATTTTAAATAAGTATCTTCTCCTTCACGTCACCACCTGTGTTTTCTCACCTAAATGGATTCATTTAGTTTTAATTACTTCTTATACTTTTTATGATAAATATGTTTTTTGTGTTCCTAATTGTGTTCTTGTTTTGTCTTTATTATTTGTATTATTATTTACTTTTCTTTTTAATTGACAAAATTAGCACAGTTACATCATTTTAATCTTGTTTGTGTAGACTTTTATTTTTAACAAGATAAACTGAGCAAATTGTCCAAAATGACTTTTTGGTCAATTCTGGCACATTTACAGAAATGTCACTTAATGTGTGTTGTCCCTACAAAATAAAGTCAATTAAATTAAATAATTATTTTTGATTAAAATTGACTTCCACCACTAGTTTAAACATAACTCTGTCTTTCTCCCTGACCTGTTTGCCGTGTTCCCCTCAAAAAATCTCTATCTGTAAAAGCAAATATAAATACTCTCACAAAACGGAAGCATAAAGAGCCTAACACTCAACCTTTAAACTTCCAGCTGTACACTTTGCAACGTCTCCTCAGTTCGATTCACAAAGCTCCTAAGCAATCTGGGAAGTTCCTGCCTGTGAGGCTTAAGACGATCATCTAAGGTGTTCCCTGCCTCTGACGTACGGAGGGTGAATCCCGGGCCTCACGGGAACAGCATCGCACCACGCTGATCCCGTTCCACGCCCACTTTGCTCACCTCCACCCCACAGCTGACACCACGCGGCGGCGGGGACAATCGGGACAGCCGACCCAGGCTCCTTTTCACTCGCTCAATGTAATGGCCAGGCCCCTCACCACGCCGCCTTTGCTCTTTGTCTTAACTTTAAGCACACAGGGCTTTGCCTGGCGGACTTTAGAGTCGGTCTGTAGAGTCAGTAATTTCTGACGGATTACGGTCAATTCAGTTCACTTTGTCCCAGTTGTTTCCAGCTCATCCAGGAGGTTTATGGTTCTTATAGGGAAAGATGGGATAGCAACAGTAAAAGAGACTTCTTAGTTAGAAAATTGAATTTGCTCAATCTGTGTGTAGTGGATTGGATTGTAAATGGACTGAACTGCACTGTATGTAATTGGATTTGAATTAAACCCTTTTTTGTGTGTCGCCCTGAGGTGACTTTTACCGTAGTTTGGTGCCGCTTCAGCCAATCTGAACTCACCGAATGCATTTCCATCCACCGGGTTTTTAATGACATCTCAAGTCTATGCATGACGTTCTTGAAGAAACTGCCATAATTTTCATTCATTTATGTAGGTCTTTGTCGTTTTCATCAGAACAGTGGAGAAACACGGAGCCAAAGTTCATTCTGAGCACAGCCACTTGCAAATTGACCTGTGTGGCATTTTGTCCCATCACAAAACAAAAACATGGTATTTAACTTTGATTCTATACGTTAGACATACTTGTTATCCGTAAATAATATCCATTTCAACAATTTGCCTTCAAACTAAACTCAGCTGTTCTGTGAAGGCTTAAAAAGTTCACCAGCAGCATCCAAAAGGTTTGGCGTTTGGAGGAAGAAATCAGAGGGAAAATGTCACAGAACGATGTTCAAGCAGTCGACCAAAAATTGGAAGAGTTCGGCACAAGTACAAACCCAACAAGACATGGTGGTCGACCCAAACTGGCAGGTAGAGCATTAATCAGAAAAGCATCAAAGAGGACTATGATGATGACCAGGAGGACTTAGAGAAATCCACAGATCAGGTGAGAAAATCAACTGAAAGGACAATTATAAGTGCCGTGCTTCGCAGATCCAGCGTTTCTAAAAAGAAAAGTAGAAAGAAAGTCGTCGTCATCGTCTCGCAAGTTGCGAGATTTTGTAGACATTTGAAAGAAGGCGTTTGTATGTGTTTGAAATCAAATGCTGCACATTGTCCTACAAGCTACACAGTGTGGCATGGTGGTGGCCGCATCATGAAGCAGGTTGGACTGGTAAAACTAAGAGCAATCCTGGAACGAAGTGGTTTATCGTTGCTAAAAACCCTGAACATTACACACAGACCCACAATGTAGTGGCTTGGATTAAGGCATATTCAGAGAGACAGATAGAAAGACTTGCAAGACACTCTAAGCTGCTTTCACAGCAGTATTCACTACATTTATACCTTGCAGCTTTGAGACAAGCGTACACTCTGACACATTGAAGGTGGGGACCAAGACGTCTTGTATTGGCCATAAAAGGATGTATAAGCTCCACTTTGAGCACAGATACCTCGGCAGTCTGCGGTTGTGAGCTGTAAAATTTACTTGGCCGTATATCCTGTTTCCTCAAACTCCATTAACCTCAGCTAATCCTTTGACCTAACGGACAGCACTCACCCAGGAGCTCAAGGCTTTCAAAGCAAAAGTAGACCTGTCCTTTGGCGCTGAGTTAATCACCTTTCATGGACTGAACTCTGCCTCTATCAGCCTCGTTCTCTTCCTGCTGTAAACGTGTGTCTGTCAAACTACTTAGTGATTTATAAGGCAGAGTTTGAGACGGGTGGAAGTGGTCGGCCCCACACATATTGTGAAGAATGCATCAGTTTACGTCAAATTTTACTGTCGTGGTTTATTTTAGTCGGTGCTATTTATTCCCTCTTAGTCTGCGCGTAAGAAGGTAGCTGAGGGAAGAAAATAAATCTAACACGCATCAAACGCAACTCGAGTACTGGTCTGCCTCTATCTGCTGGCAGCTGAAGTCTGACCCGCATTGAAACAGTCCCTGCAACAGCATTTCTCTCATGAGGAGCGTAATGTCTCCTAAAACACTCTGCTGCTACGGCGCGCGGCTGATTGTGAAGGAGCCGCTGCACCTGCCTCGCTGTGCTGACGCTGCGCTTTGACTCTTTTGTTCTCAAGTTCATGGCAAAAAATAGCCAGCGATGCAGTCTGCGAAACGAGACTCGCTTCCTCATGAACATCCTCCAAATCTGTGAGCGCTGACCTCTTTCTGTCCCTGCGGTTCTGAGGCGCACTTTGCTGTGCTTGTCCAGAATATGTGGTGAAACAAAACTTTTCACGGATTATCCTAAACGTGTCATTTTAATGATGATCTCCTAACACAAACTAGGGAAATTTAATCATGTGTTGCTTTTTATCTGGTCTACCATTCAAATGCTTTGTAGGTCAACACTGCGTCTTAGTTGCAGTTCATGTTGAAGACCCAGTATGTAATTGCTTAATCCAGGGGCCTACAACCTGCAGCTCTAATGCCGTCCCTTCAGTGGCTATTGATAACTTTGGCCAAACGTACATAAATAGGTACATGTAGCAGGATGCACAGTGGTGCAGTTGGTAGAGCTGTTGCCTTGCAGCAAGAAGGTCCTGGGTCGATTCCCAGTCCAGTTGGTTGGTTCTATCCAGGTACTCCAGTTCAAAAACATGACTGTCAGGTTAATTGGTCTCTCTAAATTGTCCCTAGGTGTGAGTGTGTGTGCATGGTTGTGTGTCCTGTGTGTCTCTGTGTTGCCCTGTGACAGACTGGTGACCTGTCCAGTTCATAGATGCACATGCAGAAAGAGAACTTGTGTTTTAAATGTGGACACGGTGTTTTATATCTGCACAACTGTTTTTTAGCTAACCTTATTTAATAACATCAAGAATTAACGTCTGGTTCAGAAGAAGCAGTGAGATAAATTAATACCAATTATCTAAAAAAAAAACTAAACCAAAATCTAAACTTAGAATAAACAATCAGTAAATTGAGGAGAATTTAAATCTGTTTACTGCGTTGAATATTTAATATTACTGGTTTCTGTCGTCTGCTCTTGGTGCTAGGAGTTTGTGAAGATAAAAAAGCTGATTATTTAGAGGAGCTCTGGGCCTGATTAGGTAACACATCCACTGTTTCAGCCTCTTAATTGTCTCACTAAAAAACATTTTCTTATGCAGCATTGAGTTGTGGAAAATGGCTGTAAGTTTGGAACTTTATCTGATATTTTATTAAAGAGACTCTTAACCATAATATTGGCATGAAATTAAGTATTTTTTAAATTACTTTGTAAAAAAAAAAAAAAAAAAATTACTACACCTTAAGATCCTTGAGGTTTCTGGTGTAACTTCAATTTGTGCAATTTGGGAATCGGAGAGTAAATAAACATGAGATGTAGAAACATTGTTTCTGCCGTAGACATGTTGCATTTGTTTTTATAAGTCTTGCTACAGCTTCTTTTTCATTAAGATGGTCAATCTTAGCAAATCGATAGCAACGCTGACACACTATGCTACTGTACATGCAGTTGCTCTAATCCGTCACATTAAAAACGGATTTAATGTCTTTGTCGTATTTGTTAATACGACAAAGAAGGCACTTTCATTCAGAGGATGGAATAAACATTTGTTTTTGTCGCTACAACAGTAAATTAAATGTTCAGGAGTAAATTAAATGTTCAGGACTTTATTTAAAGCATTCCACACCAAAGCAATGCCAATTCAGATGGTAAAGGTGCAGGTTGTTTTAAAACGTGCTAGTTTAGTTTTTCTCAGACACGTGAAAAGGTTTTGGGTTCCACATTATGTACAACAGTAGAGAATAAGTGGGTTTACCTTGAATGAAGTTGAGGGAAAATGAATGAAAACTTGACCGTTTTACTTTTGTGCTGTTTTATTTGAATTAGATGCTCTCTAACCTAAAGGTTTACAGCCTCTTGCTTTGTTTTCCTCGGTTTTTGAAGGTTTTCTTTAAGTAATGCAGCTGGACAGCATTAGTGATTTTTTTTAAATATTCATTTTTTTTAAAAAAAATGTTTTTCTTAATTCAGTATTTTAGAGCATTTCAGCTGAATGTCCCTACAGTCAGATGATGTAAGAATATTATTTAGACAAAATGTGGATTTTTTTATGGTAGTTATGAGTATATCTGTGAAACTAAGAGTAAATATTCTTGACATTGGTGCGTTTTAAGCTCCAGGTCATGGCAGAAGGATGGATCGGCATTAATTCATCTGCTGAACACAGGATTAAATATTACAGCGCACCTGTAGTATTTGAAAATTGTGAGAAACATATCCGTTACATAATGACACTCACGTAATACATCATTCATCAAACTTTGTTTTCCCTCAATGCTTCTAGGGAGCATGTAAATATATAGTGAACACATTCTGACATTTGATTTGCAGCTCAGTGTTTATGTAACGTCTATTAGTGGAGGAGGAGGTGAAGCTAATATTGACACAAGGAAAAGTCCAGAATTAAATCTTAGACGCTGTTAGTTTTTGGCTTACAGTAAGATTTATCCGCTTGCAAAAACTGTCCACCACAACATAACAAGAGCATTAATTCATTACTGCAATAATGATGAACTATTGCAATAAGATAAACCCACAAGTTTTGTTTAGTTTTATATTATTATAGTGTTTTATTTATTGAGTGTTGAAGAAGGTTAATACTGTTGGGTTAATATTCTACTAAAAGATGTGAAGTCAACCAGGGACGCACCGATTCCCTTTTTTTACACTTCCGATACCAATGCAAATATCTGAGGTTTAGTATCAGATGATACTGAGCCGATACAGAAAATCGGTGCTGAATTGACTTGAGGCGTTTATTTTTCTAAACAGATACATAAATGTACTGAATTACACATTTATTTGATAACTCTGCACCAATAAAGCGCTTATAAACAGACCCATCGCTTCACGGGTTTGGTCAAGCATGTAAAAACAATTTGCTTAGTCAGTGCAATTAGGAGTAGGACAGAAAATGTAAAATAAATAATAAAGAAACTGACAAAAACAACAGGATCACTACTTTGGTCAAACATTAATTAAAAAAAAAGAACAGCAACAAATCATCTTTCAAATGGTTCAGAAAGGGCAACTAGAAATTTTAAATATAGTGCAAAGTGACTTATAAAACATTGCTACACCAGATCTAGGCTTGTTTTTTCAATATCTGTACCAATCCAGATATTAGTATCGGATTGGTGCGTCTCTAATGCCAACCTGTTTTCAATGTTTTATTTAAGAGTTAATTATGCTGTGTAGTCCAATAAGGTGTTTAGGACATTTGGAAGAGAAGCAGGACAAGATAATCCAAAGTAAAAGACAACTGGACGACTTCTCTTGTTACTTGAAGACGTTTTGCCTCCAGTCCAAAAAGTTTCTTCATAACTCAACGGAGGCAAATTATCTTCATGAACCAAGAGAGGAAGACTTGCAGCCTCTTATCACAGGGTTGGTTTAGATGGTTTTCTTTGCAACAGATGAACTTTGAAGGATTTTCTTTTTTTTTTGCCTCCCTTACTTCCTTCTTCCCGACCAAACTTGAACTCCCGTTGAGCCTTGTTTGCCTAATTCAGGTTGTTTTAAAACTTCTTCACTTATTGCTCTGACGCTGTGTTTCATGTCAAATTTATGCTACGGGAAGTTATGGCTTGTTAGTCAAAAATGTCAAGAAACACTGATCAAGTCAAAAGGCTAAAATAGAAATAAACAAAGCTTCAGTTACTTCTTTACTTTGATGGTAAGCAAAACCAATTAGTGTAACTCTTTTAAAAACAATTGTTTCTAGTTGTGGAAGTTTACCCTCATAAAAGACTGTAAATTATTTCCCTAGGTGTGTACAATCTTTACCAGGGATGGAGGCTGTGAAGTTCAGCTTAAATATTTTGCGTCTTGATAATTGATGGTCTAAACTAGAGCTGTAAGCCAATTAAAAATGTAAATCAGATTAGTCACACCCTAGCACTGTGATTAATCGTGATTAAACAGCATTTTTCATTTTATAAACTTCAAATATGTTCAACATTGTTCTAAAAATGTTAATGAAAATCTTTTCTTTTCCTGTAACGATAAGATTTTTTTTTTACGACAAATTATCCCATTAATTATTGAAATAAATTAAAATGTTGTTTGGAAACCATTTTCAAGTAATAGACTGATAATGGGCATAATAATGCAAGGTCACCCTCTCAAACATTAATAAAGCTTAATTTACATTTTGAATATTCAAAATAAAAACACGACAACCAAAGACCAAGAAATAAAATGTGGGCGGGGGGAGGACAATGAATTATGAAACCTCTGTGAACAAAATTGTCTTTCATAAAATATTAATCACGATCAAGATTATTTTAATTTCTCATGCGATTAATTAATTAGTTAATTGTTTATTGTGACAGACTTACTATAAACCTGTTGTGCTTTGGTGGAAGGTTAATTCATTACTGCAATAATGATGAACTATTGCAATAATATTGTAGCATAGCACAATATTACACTACATTATATAATGCTTTTATCCAAATGTTCATGAAGGTGTTTTTAAAAGAAAACTTTGCCGCTGAGCTCACCAGTCTGACTCTCCTTGCTCATTTTTCACTTGTGTTTGTGACTCTGCATTGCTGACCGCAGTACAAGACCACACTGCTTAATCAGGTAACCCTTCAGAGTAGAGAAGCTTTTAGGTCAAAAAAGGTAACGCAATTAATCTTCATTATGTAATATTAAGGCATTAAACTCTTCAGATCAGTCGTATGCGTTAACGTCGACAGCCTTAGCCTAAACATAATCTTCACTGGCTCCATGCTCCTGTATGGATTTGACATCGTGTAATCTACCTATTTGATCATGAGCCTGTAAAAACATCTCCTCTCTCCTAGATGCCTACCCTGTCTCAGAAGTGATCTACAAGTGGACTGAGGACGCAGCCAAGTCTGTGGTGGTAGCAGAGGAAGGTTCCAGACTTAACCAGTATCACCTGATCGGCCAGACGGCGGGAACAGAGGAGATCTACACCAGTCGGGGTACAGCAGACAGACCGTAAACCCTCTCCGGCTGCAGAGCGCAGACCCAGGCCTGGGGCCCAGTTCAGTGGGCGCACGGCGCACGCTAGCTCTGCAAACATTTTCATCACGCATTTATGTTAACGAGAACGGATGAAGTAGGTGGGAGCATTAATGGTCTCCTGGCTCCTTTTTCTCAGTTTAGGTAGACGGCCATGTTTTGGTGGGTTGGTCGCCGTTCCGCTCCCTGTCTGCTGACTGATTGATCGGCATTCTGTGAGATGTTCAAAGTGCAGGACATTGTTTTGTAGCATGTTTTGTTTTAAACACAACTCTACCGGGTGTGTCATCTGCGTTCCTCTGTCTCCGTGTCGCTGTACAGAACATGCATAGAGATTAAATGGCACACAGGTGAACTCCACTTACTGATGAGGGGATTTCTGAAGTCTGTTGGTGATAATGGGTTCATTTATCAGACTGAAGAATGAATATAAATGCAACCCACACTTTTCTGTTTTACATTGGTGTTACATTTTTAAAATTATATATTTTCCTTTCAGTTGACAATCATGAAGCTCTTTGTGCTGGTCAATCTGATACAACTCCATACTAATGTATATACCTTAACTATGTCAAAATGTGGGGGAAAAACAAAAATTCTACATTTTTGTTTGGTGAATTACAGATAAAGAACCCAGCACACAACAAACCAAAGAGGAAGTGTCATGTTTGGAGAGAGAGGAGAATCTCCTTGACCTTTCACTTTGCGTTGCTGCTTCTTGGTCCCAATAAACTGCTGCCATTGCAGGAACAGCACATCTGGGCTTATACCACTGTACTCTACAGCAAAATGTTGAGACACTGAAACAAATCTTTGGAGAAAATAGGCCAAACAGTAAGACAGTGGGCCTAAGCACACAGTTTAATCTGCCAAAGAATGATTAAAGAATACAGTTTATATTCTTATGAGGGCAAATCAAAGCTTTGACCTCAATCTAATAGAAATTTCCCTTAAGAAGCTAAAAGGAACATTTTTACACCAGAAAACCCATAAACATCTCATTGTTTGCTTTGGAACAGTGAGCTAAAATCATACAGAGCTGCTCATGTCTGGTCAGTCCAGTTCAAGAGCTGAATCATGACACAGTGTACAAATTCAATGAATTTCAAGACTTGGGTGGTTCGGAGCTAAAGACTTTCCTCTGCCTACATCTCCCAGAATGCTGTGCAGTTCTGTATCGGAGTTCAATGAAATTATTGAACATTCTATCAGATGTGTTATCTATTGGTATATTGAAGTATATATCTATTGTTGTTGATTTATTGTCCAGACCTAAGCATGTGTGAAGCATGTGTCAAACTCAAGGCACATGGGCCAAATCTGGCCCATGATAACCTCTTATGTGGCCCCACTAAACTCAAGATGGCTGCATAAATAGATCTGTTTTGAGAGAGTGCAGATTGTTATCAGATAACAGTTCTCTGCTTAAATGTTATTTTACCAGTCAAATCCAAGCAGGTTTTTTTTTTATCTGTACATTACATTACATCACTGTGAAAAGATGTTCAGTAATATTGAACTTTAAGAAGCACTCGCTGAATACAGAGACGGCTATTTATTATTATTTAGGGTTTCCCTCGGTGCACTAGCGGAACTAGTCAGCATAGGGCCGGGGGGCGGGGCCAATGACTGGGCCCCTAATGTGTATCACCTGCGCTGCTGGAAATTGTTGTTGGGGTGGGGTAGGGTAAGGGGGGGGGCGGTGTGCGGTGCAGTTTGGGCTGCGTTTCTCATTTCATTTTTACCCAGGAAGGCCCCTAGCTCTCTGCCTGCCTCAGTGTATTATAAGCCTGGCGGGCCACCAGGCTGGACTTACCTCCCCCACAAGGCTAAGTATTGTTTGTTTATTTTTTATATACACCAGTAACAGTGATAACAAAGATGGGTTAAAGAGTTTCTGTGGTGAAACTGTTGGATGCATATTTTAAAATGTCTTGCCAACTTGAAGCTTTTTTTTTTAGCACAAAGCATGATGGGCCGCTGAACACCCTACTGCCTTCATCACCGGACTTAAAAGGTTTTCTAGGGGAAACCCTGTTACTTTAATGGGTTTTATCCATACAGTCTGACACAACCCACCATTTCAGTACATTCAGAATATACCGTATTGATCCTCAAGAGGAAATAGATTATTTGTTGACAAGCTCTTCACATCCAAAGTGTGAAATATTAGCAAATACAAACGTAGCAATTGATAATATAAAGTGTAAAGCACAGGTATGAAATTAGAAACAATTTAAAAATGACCTAAAGATAAAATAAACAAAATGGAAATATTTGACTATAAACGAGTCCAGAGTAAACGTCAACATAAAGACATTCAGAGTTTTATAGTCTGATGGATACAAGCAGGAATGATCTGTTTATGATCGTGAAAATGAGTGTGACACTCCTACCGTAAAGCAAAAGTTTAAACCAAATGTACGAATGCACTTTTTTTTAATGGCTTCAATTGTTCCACATGTTTGATGTGATAAAATCTAAGTCATTTAGGGTCATCACCTTTATTCAAAAATGTGGAATAGTGGGCGAGAACTTTGAGGAATCAACACAGCAGCTCCAGCCTGGACATGGTTTTTATCATCATCATTAAGCTCAGCGTTATTACAGCCTGCAACGTTAAAGTTACTGTGGAAAAGGAAATGTTTTCAAATCAAGCTGGATAAGAGGCAGTGGGAGGGGAGTGGGGGGGGGAATGGGGGAGACAATGAATGAATCTCCAGGATTTGAGCGCCTCCCACACACAGCCAGCTGTCTCTGGGGCTGTCAGGAGGAGAGCGGGTGGAGTGAGGGGGGGAGGGGGACAAAAAAAAATCACTTATCCGTGGTCTTAGCCACTGGGTCTGTAGGGTTAATCCGTATGCAGGCCCATCAGTTGTGCTTTTACCGAGTGACATCACAGCGCAGGGATTGGCTGCTGTGAAAGCGACGGAAGGGTTGGACGAGACAGCATCTGCTTAATTCCCTTATGTAAAGAATAATACTTTTGGTTTTTGGTTGTTACTCTGTCACAAAGGAGGAGGGCAGAGGAAGAGGGGCTTCCCAAAGGTGTAAACAGAGGTGCTGCGCCCTGTTTTCGCCGGGTGATGTGTGAAAGAAAAGCGTTTTATGTTCACACGCATTAAATTGGAGACAAATCCGGGCGCGTTCACTGGGGTGGGAAACCCTGGAGCAGAGCAAGTTCTGAAGAGTGCGGCCCGTTTTGCACACGTAGCAAAACGCCATCTAAAAAGGGAAGGCGAGTTACCCAGAGCTGGCACGCTCTCAATTAGCCGAGCTAATCTGAGGTTCAGACCCTCCTTAGTTGGCCCAGAATAGCTCAGCAGTGAGCTGGACACACACGTAGTGGAAGTGACCCCACCGGGTCTCACCGGTTGAACCGCACTGGATGCAGGAGCAGAAGTTGTAATAGACCAACGTTTTTTTTTTTTATGTTGGTTTGTTTTTGTTTTTAAATGCATGATATTGCTCCGAGATCACAGCTCAATCAACAGATGGCGTGGATCTGTACTCACCAGTTGACCAGCATGGCCGCGTTGTTCTCCGCTATAAATGGTAGCTCCCCACAGACGTTCCAGAACCCAAACAGTAAAATCCACCACAACCGCATTTTGTTGCTTTTTTTGTTTGTTTGCTTGTTTGTTCGTTTAGACCCGGGAGGTTTCCATCCACTGTCAGTCCCAGAAGGCAGTCGGGTCAGGTCAGATCACAGCAGAGACCCCCAGGTCGTCCCCCCCCAGAGTAGGGCTGCAGGCCAACAGTCCACAGAGTGAAGGCAACCCGGGAACTCCTTTCACCGACGACATGATGCCGCTTGTTGCATCCAAACTGTGCTCCCGTCCCGTCACGTCCCCCCTTCTCGCTCGCTCTCCTTCACCCTCCACTTTGCACCTGCATGCAGTCAGAGCCGCCGAGCCAGGTCTGATTCGGCGTTCTTGCTCAGGCAAGGCGGGGATGAACGTCCCCAATCAAGAGTGGCCTGGCTTGACAGAATGGGATGGACTGTGTTACACACACACACACACACACACACACACACGCATACACACACGTACGTGGTGCTGGGACATAGAAAGAGAGAGAGAGGAGGAGAGAGAGAGAGAGTGCAGATTGTGACAAGGGATTAGCGAGACAGAAAAATCCGATTTTGCCAGGAGAAAGCAGCAGTCATCTGTGGATTTTCTATAGTTTATCAGACTCGGCAGCTCGACAGGATTTCACAAAACAAGGAAATCATTCAAATGCAATCTTCACTTGATTAACAGGATACAATGATTTTCTCCCCAACCCAACAACCTACTTTCAACAACCAACTTGTTAGTTTCAAATAAACACATGAATTTTTTAAAGGAGAGAACTGTGGTCAATGTCAGATAATATGACCGAAAAGCAGATAGTTAATGGCAGCAAGTGCAGCCAGCATTACAATTTATTATTATTAATAGTAGCAATAAAATAATAATAATAATAATAATAATAATAATAATAATAATAATAATAATAATAACAATAATAATAATGCAAGACAAAGCGGTCTTGTCATTGTCGCACTCATAAAACATCACAAACGGTGTCATAAATGGATCACTACTGTCACTGTAAGCGATGGTACTAAGAAAAATGTGTTGATATTTCTTACACATATTTTCTTAATTAAAAGTAGAACTTTATTTTTGTATTT
The DNA here is from genome assembly GCA_903067075.1 of Micropoecilia bifurca. Classification (NCBI taxonomy): domain Eukaryota; kingdom Metazoa; phylum Chordata; class Actinopteri; order Cyprinodontiformes; family Poeciliidae; genus Micropoecilia; species Micropoecilia bifurca. The sequence goes on from CAEGAF010183681.1 coordinate 28,547, forward strand.
GTGTCATTTAATGTATTTCTAATAATGTGCAAAAGTGGCCAAGTGAAAAATCTGCACATGGTGCCTTTTTTGTTATTATTAGATTAATCAAGTACTCCAATAATCATTAGTTGCAGCTCAAATCACACTAATAATTACTATATAATATTGTGATTAAAAAGAGAAAATCCCAGACAGAGAGTGTGGGAAGAGTAGTAAATACCAGTCTTAGTCATATTTGTTTCTTCTGGAAGTTATTGAATGTATGGTTTTGTATGAGGATTGAAATCTGCCAATTTTTTCTCAAAGCCCCTTTTTAATGTTCTGGGCTTCATTTGAATGGAAAAGCAGAACCTGTGCAGAGAGGGCGTGCAGAGTGAGGCTGTGAGGCTGTGAGGCTGTGAGGCTGTGAGGCTGTGAGCGCCGTCTGAGTCACCAGAGTTTACCGGCGGGATGACCCAGAAAAACCAGGTTTATTAGGCAGGGCGGGCCGAGCAGCACAGCACACAGGTGCAATATGAGAGGAAGAGAGAGAAATCTCACAGGTTGAGTATGTTCTTAGTTTAAAACAAACAAACCACAGTGTTGTGGTTTTTGTCAGCCATTAGATCAAAGTTTCAAATATTAATGTTAGAGTTGTTTTTTCTTACGACAGCAAACTGTTATTTCTTGGATTTAAACGTGGCTCAGGCCCACCGGCTTTTTATTTTACGTTTTTCACAAAGCAGAAGCAAAACTTTACTGACAAAACTTAAACCTGTTGTGACGAGAAGGGGAGACGTGTGAGGATCTTGCAGCGAATTAGGGCCACATTTAACTTTTATTATTATATCTGTTATTCTGACAATTGATTAATCAGATTAAAATTGTCACTTTATACAGATCTTTCATTAAACAGTTTTAGAAAATACACTAAGCAATGTGATTAAACAAACAATTAAATTTCTTTTTAAATAAGAAAGTGAAGATTTTATTGCCTGTTATGCAATAATGTAGCATTTCTTTAGTTTATGCCTGATCATGTGTAGCAAAAGAGGAATCTACAGCTGAAAAAAATCCATCTAATATCAACATGTGAAAAGCTCAGGGTTTTCTGCTTGACTTTAATGAGTGAATACAATTTATAGCTGATCAGTTGAGTATTTTTTTGGACTAACCGATTAATGACTACATATCAAAAGGGAGGTTTTTTTCCGTTAGTTTTTATTGTCTGCTAATGCTGCACCGATAATTAAACCATGGGAAATTAAAACGACCATATCTAGTCAGAACGTTGTTACATACAAAAAAGTATGTTTTTTTTTTCTTAAATGCAAAATGGATGTGTTTATGTACAATATCGTATTAATTACTGCTCTGAATATGTTCTTTCAGCAAACAGTGATTTTTTTGTCTTTATACTCCAGTTAATGATTAACTGATTGCTAAATTAGTTGATAATCAAAACATCAGAGTTAATCTGATATCTCCATTATATTTTTCTAAAGTTCTGAAATACAAGCTTCCTGTCTAAACTGAGGAAGCTTTCATATTGTTCCCAGCAGCTCTTCTACCTGAATGTACTATTTTAAATAAACAGCAAAAGCACATGGAGAAATGACAATCCATCTGTTTTGTTGTCTCCAGGCGAGTACACAGTGATGATGGCTCACTTTTACCTGAAGAGGAAGATCGGCTACTTCGTCATCCAGACCTACATGCCGTGCTTCATGACCGTGATTCTGTCCCAGGTTTCTTTCTGGCTCAACCGAGAGTCGGTGCCAGCAAGGACCGTCTTTGGTGAGTCTGGACGATGCATCGAGCCGTGCGACGGTGGAAATATTTTAGCTGAAACGGCAGAAGGAGGATTCCCACAGCTTCAGAGAGACATTTAGCTCTTCTTTCCATCATTAAAGACTGAATATTTCTCTGTAGAGTTTTTTTCTTTTCTTACTACTACTGCGTGATCTGTTGATAATACTCTCCTACGCAGCCGGCTGTTTTCCATGCCTTAATCTGCTGTAATAGAAGCAGAACTGCAACTCTGATATCTAAGACTGACCCAGTTTTCTCTCTCACTGCCAGGTGTGACCACGGTCCTCACCATGACCACTCTCAGCATCAGCGCTCGAAACTCCCTTCCCAAAGTGGCCTATGCCACCGCCATGGACTGGTTCATTGCGGTGTGCTATGCCTTCGTCTTCTCAGCCCTCATTGAATTTGCCACAGTGAATTATTTTACCAAAAGGAGCTGGGCCTGGGATGGGAAAAAAGCGATGGAGGCCCAACAGCCCAAGGTACGTACGGTGGGTTTGGTATCGAAATATGAATATAGGGATTTCAGAGCTTAACGTTTGAAAACGTTTTTCAAAACCTGCTGAGCTATTAGAAAATGAGCATGATCAGGAGAAACATTTGTGGAAAATGCTTGAAAGTGTTCATTTTTTAAGGTTCACACCAGCAACATTTAGTTTGCTTTACTCAAACTAGATGGTCCGGTTCATTTGGGGAGGTGTGAATGTGCAATTGAACTCGGATGCGGACCAAAAAACCCGACTCTGGTCCGCCTAAAAACATCGCTTTCTGTTCGGTTGAAGTGAACTCTGGTGCATTTTGAATGCCTATGTGGATAAAAGTGAACCAGAGACCGCTCCACAAGCTGGGCATTCTGGGTAAATACAACCAAAACAAATGCTTGCGTCTAGCACTAGCGGGCGAAATGGCTTGTTTTCTTTTACTAAGGACACAATAGAAATCCTACATCTGCAAACGATTATGCTACTCCATTTTGTTTACATTTTGTGTGGAAGAAAGTTGCATTCATGTCATGCATTGTGTCGTTTCCTTCAGTAGTTCTTGATGCAGCGCCACTGCAGGTGAGGAGGGGAACAGTTTTTTTCAAAGAGTTTAGTTTGTTTGACACAGTTCAATGTGAAAGAGAGCAGCACCGGCTTAAAATGTAAAACACTGAAATTTGGTCCCCAATTGAATCTGCCGGACTGTAAGGAAGACTAGTCCAGTAGACCCTTAGTCCAAACCAAAGTGCAAAACCTACAGGTTTTACTTTTGTTCCATGTATCACCTTAACTTGTATTACCAATATTTACCACCACAGTTTTATGAGAACCACAGCTTGTTCCTTTCGCCGTAGAAAAAAGACCCATTGGCGTTGTCCATGAAGCCCAACAACACTTGCTCCACCGGTGTGAACTACACAGCCAACCTCACCAAGGACGCGTCCATCTCCACCATTTCAAACAGCACAACTATTCAGCTCAAACCATCTGAAAGCAAGGCCCCGGACCCCAAAAAGACTTACAACAGCGTCAGCAAGATCGACAAGATGTCCAGGATTGTGTTCCCCGTTCTTTTTGGGACCTTCAACCTGGTGTACTGGGCCACGTACCTCAACAGGGAGCCGGTGATTAAAGGAGCTGAGTGAGTTCTAGACTGAGGGCCAGCGATGACGAGAACTTAATCAACAAACGATAATGCCAAGCACTTTGTCCTTGTACCATAATTGTTGTTCTTTTAAAATATTTACAAGTTAATGCATGTGTGTTGCTTCGGGTAAGTGCTGCCATGTTTGCCTTGAGTTACATATATGATTACCGACCTAAAAGATTAACTTATGATTGCTCACCCAGAACTTGGTTATACTTTTTTTATTTTTTTTATTTTGAGCATTTGGCATTTGTATTCTGTCGTTTAGTTTTGAGTTGGAAATGGAACAGCAAGGCCAAATGCTATGCAAAGTAAAAAATTTGTACTGTATCATTCAAAACCGCTTTTTATCTTTGTAAAGTCTTTGTACAGTAAATATTAACCTTGAGGTCCACGAATGTGAAACAGGACCAAGGCAAATGTAACTTTGCTTTCTTGTTAAAAGCAGCCGAATAGCCATGCTGAATGTGTTGCCTTCAGAGTGTGATAACTCCTTATGAATGCACTGAACTCTGCACTCAACCTTACTCTGAAACCTGGTTCAGAAAGTTCATTTAGTGGACTCTACTTGTTCACGTTTTCTTTTTTTATTTATTTTATGTTTTTTACTTTTCGATTTACGGTGGCTTGTCCTCAATTGAGTTTAGTCAGAGCTTTTGTTTAAGTGGAGATGAAAGCGGGAAACGTTTAAAGAGAAAGTGGTGTGTTTCTAAACTGTGAAGTTAAACTGTGTATATATGTAAGTATGGGAGTAGCTTAAGACAGTAGTATATTTGCCCTGCTTATAGAATAGCACCACTAGGCCAGTAAAGTTTGCACTTATATCGATGTAACGCTTTCACAACAGCACTGTTAGTTGCTAGTTTTAGTGCTTAAAATGAAAATGAGCCAATTAGTTTATACCCTGGCAAGTTAAAAAGGTTTTATGCTTAGAAAAACATTCAATTTTTTTTCATAGATATAAGTTTGTTTCTTTGGTCTTTTATAAAAGCTAGCATACTTGATGATTAGCCTTGAGAAAAAGAAAAAAAATCCTGTTTTGGCATGAAAATAAGACGGATATGTGCTGGGACATTTAAGAAAAAGCGTCATGACCACACCAATTCACATTACCTTGGTTCAAATAGAAATATTTAACAATGTTAATAAAAAAACAGCTACTACCTGATGTCTTTAGCTTTGTTTAGCTTAGCTTAGCCCTATTTAGCATAAAGACGAGAATGGGGAAAAACAACTAGCCTGCTGTTGCTTAATTTTATTCCAATCATTTGTCACGTTTTTATTTTTAAGTTACTTAAAATACTCTTAGTTCAAGTGACCCACAAACACAAACTGTTAGCTTGATAGCAAGCTGGCTCACATTAAATGCTAATTGGCTGCAGTTTAACAGTTTTCGAGGTGATTGGCATGTTGATGGCATGTATCAGTACTTATGGCAATGTAGTAAATTTAAGATTTTTAAAACCTAAATTGTTAGATTTGGAGTTTTGTTTTCATATTTGTGTATTTTTAGATATTTAAATACAGCCATGCTTTCTTTATTTCATTTTAAACTGAGCCTTACCATTTCATATCTGCATTCGACATATGAGTGGCCATGATGTTTTTATCCAGCGTATTAAAAAAAAAACTATATTTATTGTACCCATATTTTCTTTTTCTAAAAAGGAAAATCACTTTAACAGAATAATGGAATGTAATGGGTTTTTTCCACCCATATCTGAGAAAATACAATTGTTATTTTTAGCTGAATTTGCTTTAATGTACAAACTTTATCATGTGACCGAATCCCTGCTTTAGCAGTTTTTTTTTTAGAAATATTGTATTATGACATTGAAGTAAACAGAAACTGTCTGTGCTTTAACAGAAAATACCTGAAGCAATAAATAACGCTGAAGTGAATGACAATTTTTTTTGTGCTCATGCTAAAAATGTCAACATTTTACCTGTATTTAATTACGTTTTCATCAATCTGCCAGTCATCTTTCTTAATAAATGCATTGCTTAAGTTTTTTTTTTTATCCCATTCTTCATGTGACAAATGTCAAGACCTGTGCTAATGTCAAAAACGTGCACTTCGTTCTGTACCTGATTCCAATAAAGCTTCACTGGCACTGTCTTCCGGCTCTTAGTGCTCAGTCATAATAAGGCAATAATGTGGCTGGTGACATTTAAGCTTTAATGAAGGACTGCTAACTGATGTTTCATTCATTCTGAATTACTCCACACCGAAAGAAAAGTGGTATGTAAACAGGTGAATCCAGATTGTCTGCACTTAATAAAAATAATAAAAATATGTTCTTTTTCTCATAAAATCCAACTGAACTCTCCCTGTTTAAACCTGTATGCATATTTTATAGTCATTGCACATAGAGTAAAATATTTTAAAACTTGTTTTGTGTAATTTTGACGTTTATGACTTACACATAACAAAAACACCCAAAGTGTGTTGCAGAAAATTATGATATTACATAACTTTTTAAAAAATGTTATATTATAGTTATTATGGCCTATACAACCATATGACTACTGACTTTGACAGATGTCCAGAAGACAATTGTTGAAACTATAAAAGCGCATTGCTGGCTCAAGTGTTTTCGTAGAAGGTTGAGTGGAAGGAAAAAGTATGATAGGTAAGACGCACTGGAAATTGGTGTAACTGCAACTTTAAGATGATTGTCAAGCAAAATCAATTTAAGAACTTTCACGCTATCTGAAGAACAGATAATGTTTTCCTTCTATAACATATGCAAAAATATGCCTTTTAGCTGCATGTTAGCCTACAAATTTGTGGATTTGCGGAACTCGACGTGACAAGACCGAAATGTAATCCTAGTTGATAGAAACAACTTTGTGCTTGTTCTGCTCTGCCTTTGATTACACCGACGCCTCCTCTGCAGTTGTTGGACTGCTAAACCCATCTTGGTGGAGGGGGTCTCTCTGCTGCAGTGACATCTGGCTCACATCTGCTTGTCAAGGATTTAGCTCTGTTTAAGTTGCTGTTTTCCGTTCGGTGGGGCCACAGTTGACGTCAAATTAAGCCGTCGCTGATGGCACCAAATGACATCAGTCACAGATTGGAGCGTCGGAGGGAAACACACAGAGAGGGGAGTGAATATCAAATCTTGGGAGACGTACCAAAAAGTGGAGGTGATGCTGCAGGTTTTAGAAGTGATGGAGTATTTAAAGGGCCAGTATTGTTTGTTTTCCAGCCACATAGTGTTATTTAGTAGCACAATCAAGAATCTGCGTTACCTTCAGTGGTTAAAAAAATGCTTTATATATGAAAAAGAAATTTGACTTTGTAATTTAATGCGTTAAATTTGGTCATCTGTCTCTTTAAAAACTCCTGCTGGTTCTGAAACTCCAACTCCAGGATGTCATCACAACGGCTTCTATTGACCCTTCAACAACATTTTTACCAGCGTTTTCCTGAGCAGTAGCTCCTATAATGAGCTCATATATTGCACAGTTCCTCCAGGTGTTTGCTAACTGCTGCTGGCTAGTCTGAAGGAGCTGAGTGGGGGAGTTGTGAGGGAAGGGTGCTCTGTGAGCTCAAAACAGTAGATTTTACATAATACTGTTCCTTTAAAGGGACAGCCCAAGTTTGGTAGTTGATAAAGAAGGTTAGAAAAGGAGAATTGAGTTGATTTGCTATGTTTTTAAGAGAATGATGCTAATATTGTGGGGGGGGGATGCAACGATTATGATCAACTCTACTCTTTAAGGGATGGGGTCAAAAACTATTTATCATGTTATTTCTTTAAGAGAGTGAATGCATCACACACTCAAGCTTTCTATTCAGCAGACTGTGGGATTAGCATGCAGAGTGTATAGGTGCACATGCTAAATATGCAGGGCAGGTAACAGCACAAATTAGGCTCATGGGTGATTTCATCTTACATAAAACTTAAAAAAAAACAACAACTATAAGTTCATTAAGCTCATATTTATTCTGAGTGCAGCCCATTAAATCCATTTGCTGATTCCTTCTGGGCCCTTAGGGTTGGGCTTTATCTTTTGCATTATGCTAATGTATGGCTGTGAATAGCTGATCATGTGGCTAAGTGGGGAAGTGGAAATGATTGCTGGTTTCATTCCCAGCTCGACCGCTTTTTAAAGTTGTGCTTCAAAGCGACGCTGAGGCCCTATGATGGCGTCTCCATAGGAAACATAAAACAACAACGCATGTACAGACTTCAGAAACTCAAGAGAAAAGTTACATGTTAGGAGCACAACAGTGCTGGCTGATATGTTTTTGTTTTTGTTTTAAATTTCAAGTCTGTGCAGTTCTCACTTTAGCCACTAGAGGGGGATAGAAGTCAGGCAGCAGCAGCGAAGCTCCAGAGCCTGAGACCAGAGCGGCTCCGGCTGCAGCTGAGATGCTAAAGCTAACGCGCCCTCTGACCTCTCAAGCTGCAGATGCTCCACGTGTGTAGCGCATCTCACACACACCTGGAAACCCAGGAATACTCAAAGTACATCGGCAAAGAGGGGATTTTGATTCGTGTTAATTTTTGTTTCACTCAATTCAGGGTTTCAGTGTTTTAAATTTATTAAACAGTGAAACAGGTGTTTCATCATCACTATGGTAATTTTATGGTAAAACGGCGGCAGCTGTGGTTAGTAGTAGTAAATTACCAGATTTGTTTTTCCTTTTGTGGTTAGATGTCAGTGCGATTCTTGATTTTACGATTAAAAAAATCCTGTTGGAGTCTATATAGCCTACACTGTAAAAGAAAATGTTTTAACTTAAAGTGCAAAAAAAAAAAAAGTTTTCTCTAAAATGAACCTGAAAACAATCTACATTAATTCTAAATTATTTTATATTTTACATGTTTTTCCTGTCATAATTTTACTGCTCATCCTTATCAAATATATATTTTTTCTTTTACAGTGTGACGCCTGCCCAAAAATCCACTTCTATATCTTATTCGATACCGATATTTTATATTAATCGCGGTATTTATTGTGTAAAACTTATATCTAAACTCGAATTTGTGGTTATTTTACATTTTGTACTAAAAAAAGTTGTTAAATGACATTCCTGCAGACAAAAGTAAACTTTTTTATTGTATAAAGGAACATGAAAATGTATTGCATATGGCAAATAAAGCTGAACAATGAAACACGGTAGTGCCATCGTCATGCTGAGGGTTTTGAATGACCTCTGCTTGTTCCCGTGGTCTATTTAGGCCAGTTTTTCAGGCTTTGCATTCGAAGAGAATCGGTAAAGACTTGTTTTCTTCTGCAGGTGTATTTATAGGCTGTGTCGAAACACATCGTTGACATTCTACTGTGTAATTAATCGGGAGGGAAGAACGAAGGCACAACGCTCAACAAAAAGTATTTCCGTGCAGGTGTAACGACTCCTGGGTGACGCAGACTTCGCCACAGAGGAGTTCTCTATTTTTTTTTTTTTTCTCAGCTGATGAATTCTCGTCTCTCAGAGAGCGCAGCTACCGTGCGCACCTGCGTAAATGGCGCAGCGCCGTACGCAGCGCTGCGGTCCTCACCGGGGACAAACTGCTGACTTTGTGTCTGGCGTGGGGGGGAAACCGGCCACCACGGAGGGATATGAATGGGTCATTATTATTATTATTCACACCGAGAGACATATCGGCTTGGATTGGAAACTATGAAGCCCCCCTCCTCCCGCTCCTGTTTCCGCTCAGTGCTGCGGTGACCGCGGTGCGCACAGGCTCAGGCTCAGGCTCAGGCTCCGTCCGCTGACACGTCCGTCTCTGTCCACTTGTTCTCCCTCAGAGAAACATGAGGCGCGCTTCCCTGGCCGGCGTCGGACTTCTGTCGGTCCTTTTCACCTGGTAAGAGGCGCGCCTCGCTTCTTCTTCGTCTTCTTTTTCGTTTTCTTCCAAAAAAAGAGAGGAAAGAAACGGATTTCCACATCCTCGCTGCCGGGAGGCTTTAAAACTTTATGTCTAAGTTCCTCTAAACTCGCCCTGACTTAAACATGAGCTTCTTTCCTCCTCTCTCCAGTTGTTTAGCAGTGCAGTATGAGGAGGACTACGAGGATGTCACTGTCAACCAAATGCTGGCTCCTAAATCCCAGGAAACAGACACCACGGAAATCCTCAATAATTTACTCAAAGAGTATGACAAGAAGCTGAGGCCGGACATTGGAGGTAAGACCCGCTTTTTTGGGGGCATCAAAATAAATTGGGTGGGGAGAAAAAAAAGTTAACTATAGTTCTGAAAATTAGTCCCAAAAACTGAACATTTACATTATATGGATTCTACTACTGAAATATTTCATGTCTACTTATTAGAAAATTAGAATTTTACATAAGACAAATAATAATAATACATATTTTCATTATAAAGAGTTTCATGCCTGAGGCAGGCATGGACTTCACAAAACATCGTTGCAGAACAAGTTGTGAGAGCTGCACCTAATTATACCAACAGAAAGATGAGTGGAAGGACAAAGTGTGGCAGACCGAGCAGCAGGGAAAACTGCAGCTGTGAGAGGATTCTAAAGAAATCCTCTTTAGAATCCTGTTAGAGGGAAAAATCACAGCAGCTGGAAGAGAAACACAGACGCATCCTGGACCCGGTGCTGCCCTCTATGAAGCATCCAAACTGGGCTGAGAAAAACAGAGACTGCACTTTTTTTTCTGTGTTCCAACGTCCTAATTAAAGCACAAGGTGTATTTTGTTTAGAAACAGAATCATGGTCCCTTAAGGTTGTGCAATGCCACACCAATGCATCTGTTGAGCACTGCCTGAACTTACTGTTCAGTTTCATTCGATTCATGTCAGATTCTGATATGTTTTAAATCTGAATATCAGGTTTTTGTTTGCTGTTTGTTCAAAATGTTTATATTTGGACTAGGACCCTAAACCTAAATGGGGTAATGAAACAGAGGTAATGTAGCTGAAAGCTCAAACCATCTCTGTTCTCAACCAGGATGATAAATAAAACATGTTGAACAAAATACTAAATGATAATAATAATAAAAATGGATGCGAAGTTTGGAAGAGGATACAGCAGAAAATTCACTAAGATATAAATGCATTCACATGATTTATTTTTTTCAACCAGATAATTTACAGACAGATGGATGTTACCAAAGCGGTAAAAGTAAAGAAGGTTACGTTGCTGTAGTATACTAGTATACTGTAACTATAGTTACTGTATTCACCTCTTGGTCTGTTCATGTTGCCTGTAAAGACACTTATTTTCTTCCAGCACCTTCTACAGGCTGAGTCTGTCCAAAAGCTACAGCAAAAATTTATTTTACATTCTGTTTTTTTTATTTGAGTAAAAGAGAGTTTTGATGTATCTCTTGGTGGCGATTGGGCAGTAGAGAAGTCAAATTGTCCAGGAAGGTGACGAGGAAACGGCGTCGGCAGACATTTTGACTTTTTTTTTTCTTTATAAAAAAAAAGTTAGTGGATTTTGTTTTCTGACGTCTTATCCTCCTCGTAGCCAAAATCTTTCTGGTTTTCTCCAGAATTGGAAACGCACTAGCCGGTCAAACCAGACAACAAGATCTAAACAAAGAAACAAGAACAAGATTATTTAAAAAAAAGAAGAAAAAAACATCCAGGCGTTTTTGGCAATAAGTTCATGTGGTTTTTTTTTTTTTGGTGTCTACAGAAAAGGAGTCATTTCAAAAACCTGCAATGTTACCTAGCAACCCCAACCTAAGCTCAGCCCCCCCCAACCCCCTGTTACCTAGCAACCAAAGCGGAGCTCTAGCATGTTTGATCAGCTGGCTTTACCACAGTATGTGCTGTACAATGGCTGCTGGAAAAGACTTATTGTTGTTGACTTAACATCCGGAAACCACCTGCTGCAATTTTGCTGGTTGTGTATGCAGCTCCACTTCTGCTTATCAAAGAGGTATGGTTGTATAACTGCACATCGGTTTGCAGCCATTTTCACGTGTGAACGAAGACATGGAAATGCAGTCGGCGCTAGGAGCTCGTTTAGACTTAAAGCTCAATCTGAAATGAGCGCAAATAGGCAGAAATGACCAAACTGAGATCTCACTATTTACAAATGATTTTGTGCAAAAAAATGTTGTTTTGCAGCCCATAGACCTATGCTAATGAAGTATAATAGTTTACCTTTAAAGGTTGTTGTCAGAGTCTTTTTATATAGAAACAAATTGGTATAGATTCCCTTCAGTTTATAAAGGTTGAAACACATAAAACATTCTGTGGGAATAGAAGCGAAGCCGCATCTCAGTCCCACAATTCGCGTTGAACCATGGAGCCGTGCATTAATCAACAGACGTTAACGCCTGGCTGGACTGTGAGGCCTGTAAACTCTGTGTGTTGATGGGCAGCTCTCAGTTTACCGTCCAGTACTGTAATAAGTTACTGTACTGCAAAATCGGCTGTGTCGTTGCCAATACGTTTGGTCTTGAAGGGTTTAATGAAAGTCTTTGGCTTTTTACTCAGTTCAGTCATTTGAGTCCTCTTACTCCGTCTTTGTTCATTTATGTGTCATTTTTGCCTCAGATTCTTGGATCAGGTTCTTCCCCAGCTGGACTGTCTTGCATCAATTTGCCCCATCTGGTTCTCTTGCCTCTCAATCACCTCCTGGGTTGTTAAAAGCCAGTCAGTTTCTTCTTCAGCTCGTCAGATCGTTTTGGTTTTTGTCAGTTTTTTTTCTCCCATCAGATGCTGAGCAAAGGTCCCCTTTGTAGTTTTCACCTAAATGCATTTATCAGACCAGACAATAAAATCCCAGGACTGAAAAGGTGTTTTAAAGGAGAATGTACTTGTCAGACATGATGTGAAGTTTTTTTTTTTACAGAAACATTAGAAAAAGCACATATTCGACACCACAAAAGACTGGATAGAGAAAGAAAAGATGCATCGTTTCAGACTACGCAGCAGTGATCCCTGCCCAAATCCTCTTTAAATCCTTGAGGTTGACTGAAATCTGCTTTTGCAAAAAGAGATTCCTCCATTTAGTGACACGTAGTGCTAATGTAGTCATTGGTTAATCGGCCCTGCCTGACCTCTTCCTGTCAAAATGTGGCGCATTTTGACAGGAAGTCTGATTACAGAAGTCTGGACGCAGAAAAACACGGGAATGCCCAAAACACGACTGAGATACAGTTTTATAAAGTGATCATTTTAAAGTTTCATGTCATAAAATCTCTATAATTAAACTCATTCTAATATAGTAGGACATTAAATACTTGATTCAACACAAAACTGAAAGGACGAATTCCTAACACAGCAAAAACACAAAATCGTACAATTTCTGGTTTGGTTTCTGGTGGAAATCTCTCCGTGCATTTGAAATAAGTAACTTACGAGTCACTTTTCAGCATGAAATAGGAACTCGTTTTGAGTTGATTCTTATTCAATATTGATGAAAAATAATTATTTTATGTTAAATTGGAAAAATGTCATTTTTCATCAATATGAAGTTATCTACTCAAAACAAGCTCCTATATTGTGCTGAAAAGTTACTTATTCCAATATATGCACCAGAAACTAGAGCAGAAATACTTAAAGATTCTCCAAAAGCAGCAGTGGCAAATTTTTTATACTTTATTCTTTGCCTAACATCAAGTACAATTAAAACTGAGATAGATGTGAAGAATAAAAATAAAAACAAGTCTACTGGAGTAGTAGGATGCTATGCCAATGTTTAAAAAAAAAAAAAAAGAAGTCAGCTTTACATTGAAATACAATAGGCAAGCAAAATGTATTTGTACAACACATTTGGTTTACAGTACAATTCAAAGAGCTTTACAGAAAAATGTAGAGTTTAAAAACAGAAGTTGAAATTTAAGTGAATTGATGAATAAAAATCAAAATGTGTCGTGAGGTGAGGGTCAATGGAGAGGAGAGACGAAGGCAGACCCAGGATGTAAGATGAAAAAGGATGAATTTAATGATGAAGCTCACTCAGTCCAACACAGGCGGCATGGCAGAGAACATAGCACTCAGCTAGTTAACCGGTAGCAACTGATATAAAGACTGAAACTGGAGCTAGGCAGACCAGGACATCTCAGTTCCACTGGAGAGCCGACCCACAACATCTGACGTACAACAGTTAGACATACATTAGACAAGGACCAAACAGGAACACAGACAACAGGTGGGACTAAATACACACAGGGGTAATCAAGGGAACGAGACACACCTGGGAAATAATCAATGGGAAGCCGCAGAAACAGAGACTCACAGGATCACACAGAAGAAAACTCAAAAATAAACACACAGAAACACGGATCATAACAAAATGAATGCTGCCTACAGAGGTACAGCTCACATGTTTTAGTCTAAACATGCATGTAACTGCTGTATGTTCCAACAACTAAACCAGCATATTAAAATATAACTGTTACAACATAGCTAGCTTTTTTATTAACTTGAATTAACTCTGGTAATTTATGCTAATTAATCCCACGTCACTGATGTGATGGGCTTAAAAAAACACATAAAAGCTTAACATTCGTTTGTTTCTAAATACTGCAGTGTTTACTGGGCTTCAAGATTCAATGTCAATGTGACTTTGTAAGGCAACAAAAGGAGGTCAAACTTGTTTCACAGTTGAGAGTTGTACTGATTTTGTTCTGAAGTGGAAAATCGCATTACATCAAACTAGATATGCAGATACTCCATGTTTGATGTTGGGAAGAGCAGGAAACATTTTTATGTCACAAATAATGACAAGAATTCAAATGTGAGAGAAACAATATTTACCAGAAGTGCTGGGCTGAGATTTGTCAGAACAGAAATAACCTTTTACCTTTAATAAGGTAAAACGAGCAAACATTAGCTGAGCTCAACATTCACCTTAAATGTTTGCCAATACAGACAGGCAGTGTTTTATAGACTGAGCAAGAATTTTGTTATTACATTTTTACCGTCAGTAAAATTCTGACAGACTGTAAAAATGTACTATCAAACTGCCAAAAACAACCAACTAGAGCCAGAAGGAGGGCCTTAGTGCTGTCAATCATCCTCGTGAACACGCTGCTAAATGTGCTAATGGTGGAGAAACGGCTTACAGTTACAGAAAAACAGTTTATCCACCTTGATGATAGCCTTAGCATTCGTGACGGGCTCTGCTGACTGTGAGAAGCTGTACTGCAGAAGAGCGACACACATACACGACCATGATTGACAGCAATAAGACCCGCCTCCTGTCTGTGATTAGTTGTTTTTTGTTAGCAGTGGGAGGAGACAGAAGAGCTATACTCTTTCCACAGATTATCTCTCACGCTAAGACCATTCCAACAATTGTATAAAACAAAATAGTTTTTAATAAAAGTTACCAAGTGCAACTTTAACTGCACAGCTGAAGGCCACAGCTTTGGATTCTTGTCAGGGACATTCACTGTGTTCTTTACACATCTGAAGTGTGTATTCATTTATTTTCTCTGGGTAACTCAACTTCCTGTCCAAATGCATGTTACTTTAATTAGCGAGCCAACTCCAAATTATGTGTGCGGTTGCATGTTTTTGGTTTGGCTTTTTTTGTCTTGTAATTCAGCGATGGTCTGGATCTCCAGGATGTACCAACCCGTATCCAAACCCGCCCTCCCCCCGACACACACACGTCCCCAGTAATCGGTGGGATCTTGTCCTGGGATGGATGAAGCAGATAAAGAAAACGAGTGGCGGTATTTTAAGCCTAAGGGAACGTTTACAGCTGCACATCTCTAAGCTGCATTGTTCAGGTGTTGTTGTCCAGTAGTGACTATTAATAAAAAAAAAGATGACCTTTTCACTGAGCTACTTTAGGAAGCAACTATGTTACACACACACATGCACGCAGTCACAATTTATGAGCCTCTAGTGCATCGCAGATTTGTATTCATTGCTGATTGCTCGGCCAAAATGGACAAAATTAACTTGTGTGGGTGACTTCAAAGAACTAATGAGAAACACGGCGCAGGCAATTAGCCTTTGTTTTTTAATTCCCCCGACCACGGGCCACAGATAAGTAAATCAGAGAGCCATTTGTTGTTATGTGAGCCTTTGATGACAGATGGCCTAAAGTCATCTGAACTCGTCCTTTCTGCTTTAATGAATGTGACTTTTAAAGCTCGCATTTGAACAAGGGCCGTTCGCACCAAGTTGCTCGAATACGAATGGATTTCTGCGCTGATGATACGACACGCGTTCAGCGTCAACTGAGAATGCCGAAGTAGTAATTGTTGTTGTATTCGAGCTTCCTTGTACATGTGCAGTGCTTTTGTATTTGCGCAAAATACTTGAGTTGCAAAAAGAGTAAGTGAAATCAAATTTTTTGCAGGTCGTCTGGTAGATTGTTCTAAAACATATAAATATGTATCTTTCATTCAGTAACTTGATATTTTACGGGTCATCTTGGATTGCATTTACTATGGAAGGAAGCATATTTTCCTTCCATAGAAATGTTTCTGTAGAATTTCTATTAATTTCTATTAAGAAATAGAATTTTTTTTTAAATCACTGGTGGCACAGTCATTGCCAATATTAACAATTACTATCAAATTAATGTAACTGAAGTCATTTTTCTAAATGTTTTTCTGTTTATGTTGATCATAGGGTCTAGGAACTAATAATTGCTAATCTATGACTTGCTGTTTCAGGGACAGAATCATTATGTGACACACGGCTCCATTTCCTTTAATACTGTACTTTGCAAAATAGGAAAGACTCGAGAATTTAAGTACTGAAACGATTAACTGCAAGAACGTGGAAATAAAATCAGGAACGGAATATTATTCAAAGGAGAAAACGTTTAATGAAATAAAAAAGGAGAAATTTATCTCTCATTAAATCCAAAATATTTTCCCTTTCAAATAAGAAAGGTGGCAGCAGAAAAGCAGCAAAACCTCTTGGGATTTTTAGATGTTGTCTAGAAGCAGCACTATGAGAAGGAGAGGCTCTTTATGCTGTAATCCATCACAGGGGCATTTTTTTTTACATCTTTAAAACAAGAAACTATCTCACTATTACCAGATATAAAACTCGCCATGTCATAACCCTACATTTCTTGTTTTATTGAGTTTTGCAATTTGCTATAGCGAGAAGGTTCTCTTGTTATAACGAGATCCTGGATTTATTTCCACGCTCCAGCTGTTAAAGGTCGCTGTGAGACAGACGTCTGTCCACCCTCATGCATCAGGACAACGATGACAAGAAAACAGCCAAATGCTTCGACTTATCTACAGTCAGAACGAACAAATAAAAGTTTTCAAATTACGTGTGACAAAGTCACAGGATGGTTGAACCAAGAAGAAAAAAAACCCGAGGTCACCATCAGGGTGATGGGAAAAATTCCTTGGAAAACATTTTTGAGTCAGACTTTTCATCTCAAGTTTAATTACTCATTGAGGTTTTTTTTAATATTTAAAATGAAAAACATAGAAACCGGGGCCTGTTTTAAAAAACTGAGTGGTGAAAATTAATCACCATCTGGGTTTTTAACTACAAATTCACCAATCCGACATTAATATCCGTATCGGTCTTGATATCGAAAACAATTATTACAGAACATTTAACATAACAACGGGCCTGATCCATAAGCACACATCTATTCAGTCTAATTATATGCTCTTTCTATGATTGAATTCTATGATTGATTTTTACATTCTATCTAGACTTCCTGTTTGCTCTTTCTGAACCATTTGATAGAAAGTTTGCTGCAGCTTCTTCTTGACCTGTTTGACCAAAGTAGTCAACATTTTGTTTTTATCAGTTTCCTTTAGTATTTATCTTCCATTTTGTGTTATACTCCTTATTAAAGTTATTCTTGCATATTTGACCAAGCTTTTGCAGCTGTTGGTTTATTAAATGTGCTGTAATGGTTCAGAGTTATCAAATATGTCAGGATTTAAAAAAAACAGAAACGTTTTCAGTGAATTCAATGCTATTCTTCTGTATTGGATCAGTTATCAGCCGATACGAAACCTCAGATATCGGGATCAGTGTATCAGCAGTGACAGAAGTGGCTCAGTCGGTCGCTAGCTTTAGCGGGCTCATGATTCAAGTTAGTGAAATCTACGGGAGTAAGTGTGGCGACATCCACTGAGTAATGTGCTGAGATGAAGACCAGAATGACATCTTATAATTTACCAACTTTACTTTGTCTCCGTTGTGTGCAGCGCTGTGCCTTGACCTGCTAAAAGCGATGACACACCACTCAAAATCAGATGACATAAAAGAGTCAGAGAGCCCGCATGGAAACCAACGCGCTGCTCTTTTGTTCACACTGTTACCTAGTAAATAAGCCAGTTACTGTCAGCATCTGTCAGTGGACTCATAATGACTGATTGATTTGGTTTTTCTTCTCTGTCACATGGCAAAATTGCTCAGAGCCGTGAGGGTGAGGGAAAAAATAAATAAATAAAATTTGCTTGAAATGTTGGAAACAAACCAGCAGCTTATCTTGACGATTTTTCAGATTCTGGCTGCATCAAAAGTTGATGAAAATATGTTTCACTTTAAGTTGATCTGTCTTTTGATCTCATGAAGGTCAAACTACGCAACATAAAGTGGATAAACACACAACCACCTGAATGTTAAGTCCCCTTTGTTGCAGCTTGGTTGCAGTTATTTGATTCGGGTCATTAAGGAGCCGTCTCGAAGCGGCTCTGGTGTCTGCTTAGCGGCTAACAGATGATCGCCTGAGGTGGGCGATCTATTCTGCTTTTTGAATATTTCAGAGCCCTTTGGCATTCCTTTTGCTGCTGAGCCCGGACCGGGACGGCAGAAGCTGAGGACTCGGTGCCATCAGTCATCACACCGCCGCTCCGATAGCCACCAAGAATAGGTGGCGAGTCTCCGACGTGAAGCCGTGTCACGGGGAGTTCCTGTGAGATAATGTGATTAATGAGTTGACTGGAAAGGGCAGCAGCAGAGACACATTCATGCAGTCGTGTAGGAAAAAAATAAAAAGCATGGCAAAAACTCTTTAGTTCTTTTAGTGGATAAAGATAAATAATAATAAATAAATAAATAAAAGTATGACGCTGTCATCCCACAGAGAAAAGTAGCATTAAGACCATTGGGAGAAGAATAATCTGATTAATCCCAGCGTTCTAAATTTCTTTTCCTTTTTTTTATTTGTTAATTGAGTCTTGTAGTAAAACGTCTTCTTTTTTAAATTGATTAGGTATTTCAATATGTTTATCCAGAAATTCAGATGAATTAAACTTTTTTTCAGGGGAAACTGAACTAAAAAATTCACAATATCGGACTAAAGTCAAATAAAACAAACAAAATATTAAAATGTAAATGCAAAATTTTCCAAGGCAGTCAGTTCTGGTAAATCTGAAATTATCTCTAAGATAATGTGTGAGGGATTAGGCCACTATTAAAAGTTAAAATTTACGTAAAAATGTGGTTAAATAAGAATACGTAATGGAGGAAAAACATGAGAGCAAAAGGTTTCTTCTTCTTTTGCTACCAAATCTGTTTCAGAGTAAAACCTGAAACCTGATAGCTTAGCCCCTCAAAGGGACATGCAGCATGGAGGTAAAAAATAACCAGTTTAACTTCTTAAATCTGGCACATTTTCAATCTAATTGGATATTTTAAGTCTTTGCAAGATGTGAAAACGTAAACTGGTGGGAGATATAGGAGTGAAAACTTCATTAGTTTAGCTATTGATTATTATTTTTTTGTTCCATCTCAGTCTCACCGAGTAAAGCTAACCTGGTAATCCATTCTGACAAGGGTGTTTCTAATTATATTTCACCCTGAAACAGCAAACCGTCCAGCTGTGTGGTCAGATGACCATGTTTATCACAAATAGCAGTGCACCAGACAGAGCAGTTTGTTTCCTCCTGACTTACAGCTGTCCATTCGTCAGAGAACCGAACTCTTCTGGTGTCAGCCTGGAGAGAGAACAGCTAATGCATCACTGTCAGCTTCCAACATGATGACACATTAATCTTACAGAAGGTTTGGTTCCAGGATCTCCTTTTTCTCACCTCTGGATGTTTTTCCTGAGTTCTAGCTTCCCACTGCTTATTGCCTTGAGGTTCTTCCAAGAGATTGTAAATGGAAAATTGGAAGTAAATGAGAAAGATACTCAACAGAGCAAAAGACGTCGGATATGATTAAGTCTGACTTGTTATGCAAGGCGGCCTGGACATGTTAGAGTGTTTTGTGGAGCTTCAGCAGCAATTCAAATGACTTCATGAAAAGCTTTATAAATTTCTTCATGACTGTGAAAACAACAGCCATTCACTGGGTCGCACCAGCATTTGAATGGTTTCTGTCTGGGAGGGAAGCTTAGGTCAGTAGAGGAGGGGATGGGCTGAGGATCGGAGATGCGCTGCGTTGAGAACCAGCTATCGGGGTTGATTGTCTCCAATTAATTGCTTGTCTGGGTGGCTGCTCTCCAGGGCAAAACACATCCTGTTTCTGCAGCTGACATTATTACCTGACAGCTTACACACATTGAGTTCCCAGCCAGGAGTCTGTTTGAAGTGTCTGTTGTTGAGCATGAAACAGGAGATCACTCAGTCATGGTGTAGAAACGTGAATTATCGTAAAAGATCCCAGAAGGATTCTAATGTTAGAGCTTAAAGGCTTGTGTTCTGATCTACTCTGCTTGTTCCCCACCTGCTGAACAGTGGTGGACGCCAACTAAACAGCTCTCTGCATTGATTCACCTTAAGCATGCTTTGGTGTCCCATCTGTTAGAAAGAAGGTGAACGCAGCCACAGAGACTGGCAGGTGGAGAAAGACTACAAAGAAAGTTCATATAAAATGATGGGAGAGATACATATATCTGATTTGACAAGAGTGTTTGGGTGCTTATGAGGTCCATCTTACCTAAAAACAAAGACGAGGGAAGCTGGAGTTAAAATGGTGAGCCAGATTGATCAAATGAAATAAGCAAGTGGCTCCTGTTCATTTTTAGTCATGTGACAAAAGTGGAATGATTTCTCCAGATTTGTATCTATTGATATTTCAGTAAACGATCCTTTCTTTTTCTTGTCTCTGGTTGTGGCACTTCAGGGATCCCCCACTTTTGGTTGTCTATATTTTCCAAGGCAATGATGAGAAGAATAGCTACCACACAGCACCCAGTGCCCAAGAGTAGCAAGGGGAAGGTTGCCTCAAATCCTAGAGGCTGCAAACACTGTAGACATCAGGCATCCCAGCAGAGTAGCCATGTGCACAAGCTTGGCAGTGAAGCATGGGGGAAGCAACCCCCATATCATGGAGGCTCAACCGCTCTGAGGAGGAGGAGGAGGAGGAGGAGGAGGAGGAGGAGGAGGAGGAGGAGGAGCAGGAGCAGGAGGAGGAGGAGGAGGAGGAGCAGGAGGAGGAGGAATGCAGCTGGACAGCATTAGTAATTTTTTTTTAAATATTCATTTTTTAAAAAAATCATTTATTAGCTGCTTTACACTTAATTGTGACGCAATACTTTTAGTTAGCGTGTTGACGTTTTGTAGGTGTAAAGAGATAAAATGCATAAAAGGTCAAGGTGTATTAATACCATCCGGAATCACAGCATCTCACTTTAAAGAGTCTATATCACAAAAGCTTCAAGTTTAACATTACGTTGTTTTTGTTGTCTGTCGAGTTTTTGCTAAATATTTATGGGAAACACAATAACCTCTGTCCTACAATGCTTGGGCCTTTTCGCCTTTGTGCAAAAGCCTTTTGACTTGCTTTGCTCTTGCGTTTTTTTCTTTGTAGAAAACTGAAATCCGCAGCTAGGATAGGAAAATGTCACCTCAATAGCATCCATTCTTTGTGTATTGTTTTTTTTCCCTGAAATGCTCCTTTTAAAGACAATTAAAAAAAAACTAAGACACAGCTTTGATTGCCACGGAGACGGAAACTAAAGAAAGAAGGCCAAATGAAAGCACTTGGAATGAGAGTCGGGTCTTAATGGGATAAGGACTAAAAAAGTGTAGCTTTGGGCTCGACTCACTGGGAAATAATCGATGCATAATTGTCTCTTTCAAGCGAACACTGATGGAGGTGTTTCATCACAGCATCGCAGCAGTTTGCGATGAAGACTAATGTGTGATCATGACGCCCTGAGGGCCTCTTCACTATGAGGCTCCTGAACAGCAAAGTGTCTTTAATTCAGGACCTTTTTTGTCTTCACTTTAATTTATAGAAGAAGGTAGAGGATAGAGCAACAGCGAGCAATTTGATGAGTAAAATATATGTTATTTGTCTTCTTCTTCAGTGAAGCCAACTGTCATAGATGTGGATATATTTGTGAACAGCATCGGACCGGTGTCTTCGATCAACATGGTAAGTCCAACTTCACTAGTACCTTGTGGTTTGCTGAAGGCTCTAATGGAAGAATGGGATGCTGTGGACCAACTTTGGTCATTTATTCAAGTATATTTCAGCAAAATTTTTACTGTATGTAGAAATAAAGAAAGCTTTTCATTCAATATAAAATAATCCTAATCTCCTGGAGAGATTCACAAAAATCTGAATCGTAGTTATGATCCCAATACAATACAGCTCAGCAATTGACACACAGGATTAGATCAGAGCAAACCAAAATTGTTCCTGTTTACTTAATGCCACAATAATGAGAGAGAGTCAGACATTGACTGTTGTGGCTTATGTTATTTTTATGATCCACACCAAATTGTGCAGGAGTTTTCTTTTATTTTGCAAAATAAAATCTGAGAAACCTGCCATGCTTTTCATATTTCAAAACTGTTTTGGATTTCTTTGTTACTTTTTACTTCTTTTCTTCACTACTACAATATTGCTTTATACCAGCTGTCATTATTATTTTTGAAAAATGTAGAGGTTGATTTTTGGTGATATGTGTAACTAAATGGATTCATAAGATGATTTACCTTATGAATACTATTATATTTAATATTGTTATAAAATATCCTATTATATTTCTAATGTTCTAGTCTGCTTTGCATCTACAAATTATGACGAACGGTGTGGTTAGGTTTAAAACCAATTAGTGTTTGCAGCAACACTAATGTGCCTTTAAGATAACTTAAAGTGCCTACGTACTCAAAACGTATTCAGTTGTACTACATAGAGCGACCTTTTAGTTTGAGCCCTATTTTAAGCTCCTTTGTTGCACATGAATTCACTTACAGTAATCACTGCTTTTAATTGCAATGCGCCGTATATTTCAGGGTGTTATGACTCCATGGGCCAACAGATGGTGATTCATTCCTTTCTGCACAGATTCACTACAAGTCGAAGTAGATGGTTTTCACATTCAAAGGGTTTTCAATAAGAGATTCATTATGTTCATGTATGAGGAAAAATCCCAAATGAAATGAGAATAGTAATGGTTATTAGAAAATGTTATTGGTCTGTCTGAAGTGCTTCGGAGGGGTACAGTTAAAGAGAAAAGTGCAGCAACTTTTCATAATAAATTACTGCCGTCCGTCCATCCATCTATCTATCCAGTCCTTATGTATGTTCAGCTCAGTGTCAGGCTCTCTTCTTTGCCCCAGATTTCTAGTCAGATCTCATTGCTCTTCCTGTGTCCTCACTTCCTTTATTCCTTATTTTTGGTATGTTTTTAGAATTTATTTTTGTTATAAAGGGGCAGTATTGTGTCAAATTAACTATTTTGAACTTTACGTCATGTTATAATGTTATTCGCTTATCAAATACATACCTGGAGTTTTGCTAGATTTTTTTTCCCATACATGCGTTAGAAATATTTTAATCTCCCATGGCAACCATTCAGATACCCTTAGTGGACCTTGCCCCTCCTTCGAGGTGCAGCTCCTCCTCAGAGTTGCAGTTTTTAAGATTCCTCCTCACAGAGCAGCCCTCCATGGCGACTCCCTCACCCAGCTCCTCTAGACTAGCCAGCAGCAGTTAGCAAACACCTGGTAGAACAGCGCATCTCAGTGCAATGATGGTGAAAACGTTGTTAGAGGAGCCATGTTGGGATGACTTCTTGAAGTGGGAGTTTCAGAAAGAGGAGGAGTTCTTAAAGAGACAGCGGCCCAATTTCAAGACGTTAAATTACATTTCTTTTAAGTCATATTTGAACATTTTTATAGCAACTAACGGTAACATCGTTGTTTTATTGGGCTATAAAATGTCACTATGTGACACACATGGTACTTTCCCTTTAAGAGATTTCTCTCAGTTCATCTCTTCTTGCTGCTTGTTTCCTGCCCTCCTCACTGTATTTGGAACCTCTTTGTATCCAAAATTAAGACACAGAGTAACACTCTTCTACAAAGTGGGACTTTCTCCAAGTTGTCTGTAAAGTAGCTGAGTAGGATGTTTTCTGGTTCTGTAGAGCTCATAAATTGCCTGTCAGAAAGAAGCAAGCGTCATGTCCCCACTGTTAGCTGTAAAACTGTAAACAATAATTAAAGCACCAAAACTTCATAACATAGGGTCAATACACAGAGAGACTCTTCGTTTTGCAAGAACATGGTTTTTTATCTCACTTATAATTTTCTATCAATACTTGACGTTCTGTACATCCACATAGGAGGCTGTTGCAGTTAGTGTCGGCAAATTTTTGGACATCTTCATATCAAAACCTGTATGAGTGGTTGATAAAGGCGTAGCAATGTTTAGAGATAACACCACAGCCACATTCTTACATTTATTCTAAAGGGATTTGATGTGACAGACCATCAATAGGTCTTGAATAATTGTGAAGTTGAAGGAAAATGATTCAAGGTTTAATTTTTTTTCATAAATAAATATCTGGACATGTCAACAGCAGCTTTCTTCTTGCCACTCTATTGACTGATTCTCTGATCTTTCCCTGCCAACTTGTCTTCTCTTAATTATTTTACAAGGATTAATTCACTTAAGTCAAGTTTATTTGCGATGCATCTTTCAGCAAGAAGGCAGTTCAAAGGCCTTACATTTTAAAAACATCATACAGTTATCAATTAAACAGGTTTCCCCTAGAAAACCTGCTAAGCCTGGTGGTTGGATTGTAGGTCAGTCATTCATCCAGCAGTCCATTGTGTTTTTGACTTAAAAATGTTTAAACTTGACAGGAAATTTGAAAATATTACTTGATAATTATGTATTATTGAAAGATTGGAAGATTAATACCTGAACACCAACTATAAAGTTGGTGTCCCACTGTTTAATCTTTTTTTAAATGCAAACATTTAAAAATAAACTTAAGTAATGCTAAGCCTGGTGCTGACACAAGTAAAGCCTGGTGGCCCACCAGGCTGATAATATATTGGACGAAACCCTGAATTATGAAACAAACATTAGACACAACGTTTTGTCAAATGCCATCATCAAAATCCTAAAGCAAACATAGATCAAATATGTTGGTCAATGTTAAAAACATATTGATCAAAGGTTTCAGCAGTTTTGCAGTTTTCTGGAAGTTTGTTCCAGATTTGCTGTGCATAGAAGCTGAACGCTGCACAGAGTAAAGTTGAGCAGGTTTAGACTTCTTACAGGGTGGGGATTTGTCTTGCTTCCTGTTTTAACTCGACTAAAACAGGAAGTTTGTTCTGTTTTTATGTCTCTGACCTTTCAGATGTGAATCGTCGTATCGCAAAGCTACAGTTAGCAGGCTACAAACAGATGAGGTCTCACCAAACATTTGACTGCTGTGTGTTCATCCTCCACAATTTTACTTTTTTGTTCCAGCTTCAGTCTTCAATCATTTTAAAACCGAAACGTGTTTCTAAGCACTTCTCTTCCAACCTTTCCAGAACTCTAGTGCTCCGATCTGTCGGTCCCACCATGTGAATCATAAAGTTTCCCTCCTCTCATCCTCTCTTACATTCTAACCTTTTGGGGCTCAAGGAGAGACTCGGATTCAGCAAAGGAGCATGACAAGATTTCCCAAAGGATGGTACATATACAGTATGCACTGTGTCCCCACATCTCCCTGCATAATCAGTGTGGCAGCTCACTGCCCCACTTACAGTACAGAACCTGGTGCAGGGCAAAGAACTCCATGTGGAAAAAAAACAGCAAAATAAACTATTTCATAGTGTAGATTTTACATTAAATTTGATTTTAAAAAATAATTCCCTTGATTTTTTTTAATCTATTTTTCAGAATGTGTAATTGTAATTTATCTATTTATTGTCTACAAAACAATTTGAAAAAGCTACAAATAAACCAACAAAAGATTCTCTAGTGCACAACTTGTCTAGGTTCTTAGATAATAAATAGATGAGATTATATGAAAATGTAATCTGACATTTTCTAGAATGTCTCCACTATATATACTCCAGTTTTCAAAAGGTGATTTCATTTATCACAGGGAACAAATCCCCATTGTTAAATCATAAAATAACTATCATTAACTAGTTTTTGGTTCAATTTTACAAACCACTCTAACTACTGAACGATGCTCAGTACCTAAAATTAGGAAATCAATTAAATAGACAGTTTCTGACAAGATGAGATGGGCTAAAAGGAAAAGAAATATACGTAAAAGGAAATTCAAGAACAGATTAGAAATAGTCAATAACCTGTGTTCGGTCTAGATGGTTAAAAAACCAATTCCTTGTACTAGTGGACTAGTCTGTCAGCAGCAGCGTCGTCCTCCGTCTGGACGGTCTTCCCCCCCCACACTGCTCCACAACCTGACTGCATCTTCCAGCCATTGGTTTTTTTGATCCATCCTCTGCTCAATTTAAGCAACGGATAAAACTGTTGCAGAAAAATTCTTCTTACATCAAAGTCGACATTAAGCTATGAGCAGCAGATTTTCTCTCCTGATTGATACTCCCATCCAGCCACATGATTCCAGCTGTAGTGGCAGATATATGTCCCCATTAGCCTAAATCTTCTAACTGTGACTCCACTTAGCAGTCAGACTGACAGGAGGAAAGGATAGATATAGATAGTTTACCTTCGATACGTTATTTTTTTAAGTTGAGAATTGACAGAAAATTGGATCAGTGAAAGAGAAAGCAACAGACTGGGTTTTAACGTACTGTCTCTATAGGGGGGGCTTTGTATGCGATTAAACACCCAAACTTTTCATATGAATACAAAAGTCTGATTTTCTGTGTTGTTGAGCTTTAGTAGAGATTGAAAAATGATAATAAAGGCTTCTTTAAAAAGTCTTGATTGTCAATAGAGAGCATTTTTGTGGCCATTTTAACGGAATTTGATGTGAGTGATTGATTGTAACATTCCTACATGCTACAACAAATTCGCCAACATATTTGGATGAGAGGAGTTGATGTGGTAAAGCTTCCTTAATGTCAGCTGTTTGAGAAATAAATGTAAGTACAGCGAATTAGATGTTCAAATTTATGGAAGGACAACAAAAAATCTTCAGCAGGTCAAATCAGACTGAGAGCAGTTACTTAGACCATCCAGTTCATTACAACAGGAATTGACTCAGATTTACCAACTTTTTATACCTGCTTACTGTTTGTAACGTCATGACAAAATACCTGGAATAGGATAATTGATTGATGTCGGCTGTCTGCATAGAGAGCATAACATCGTTTTCTACTGTTATCTTCAATGTTTCAAATCACTAATCAAATTTTCACATTTAATACAGTAAATACAAAAGGCTGTTTTTTTCATAATTGTAATTTAATTTATTCAGGGGGAGAAAATTCGACCATGTGTTAAAGTGTAATGACCCCACAAACCTGTAACTACTTTTGTCACCCTTAGCAACAGCGACTGTCATCAATCGCTGTCAATAACAGCCAATGAGTCTTTTATATTCTATATGAACCACTTATTAGCATCATTGGTTCTTTATACTAATAAAGAACCAATTAGAGAGTTTATATCCAAATTAGAGAGTTTTTATCCAAACAGCTCCAGGTTGTGCTCTTGCTATAAAACACTTTGGTGATCTTGGGGGTCATCAGGATGTTTTATACCAGACGTGAGGCAAGCTTTTGAGTCCTGTTTGATTACTCGCAGGGGGTTTTCCTTATGATTCTCCCGTTTTTTGCCCATTCTTTCTTTCCTATTATTGAATCATGAAGTCTGACTTTAAGCTAAGTGAGGCCTGCTGTGCTTTAGACGATGTTTTTATTTGTGGCCCCCTGGTTGAGTCGTTGCGGTGCTCTAGAAGTATTTTTGGTAGATCACTCATGGGAGGCTCTCCACTGCTCCATGTTTTCTCTAGTTGTAGCTAACGGCTCTTGCTGTGGAGTCCCAAAGCTTTATAAGTGGTTTTGTAATCTGTTTAAGACTGGCAGATGTAAATGACTTTACTGCTTAAATTTCTTTTAATCATTTTGAGATATTTCAGCCTACTTCGTGTTGTCCCACAGGTTCTATTTAAATGATTTCCTAAGGTGTGAAAGTATTTAGGGCTGGTGCTTTATTGGTGGAATTTAATCAGAACTTGATTAATCACAATTATTACATAATTTATCAAAGAGGGTGTTTCACATATTGGGTCAAATTGGTTTTAGTAGCTTTTCCCCACACAATAAATGTCAGTGATCATTTAAAATCTCTATCTCTATCTTATCTGACATTAATATTTGTTTGATGTGAATCTTTTAAGTGTGTTTAATGTTTAACAATAGCTTTGTTTTTCGAAGGTAGTTAAAATAGTTATAACAACCCAATGCTCCAAATGACATCCAACTATTGTGCTACACGAGACCAATACCAGAAAATTGCTAATGTTTTAGAAAACATAGATAATGTAAGCCTAACACATTGTCTCAGTGCTAAAAATACACATATAGTTTTCTTGCTGTGTTAGCCACTGTTGGTGTTGTCTGGCATTGTGACCAGCTGACTTACAAACACTAGCTGGACGCTGCACACATCCTCACACTTGCTTGAATTTAGGTTAGTCTGATGTTTAAATGTATTCCATTTCGAAGTGTGTCTGAGGATAAGTTTAACAATAACACGCTTGTGGATTTACAGTATTGGATTATTTGTAGCTCAGATGTGTGAAATGTACGAATCTATGGCTATTTTGTAGGAGGAAACGTAGACCTTTGCATCCCACATTTCTTGTTTTGACCAATTTAGATAATCCATGTCTCTATTATTTGGGTCAAATCCCTCCTTTTTTTCCTTTACTGTCACGTTTGTTAGCATAAATCAGTCGTTTTCTTTAAATCATGTGTCCTTTTGTTTTCCACAGGAGGACCTTTGGGTTTAGCAGAACCTCTACATCAGCAGACTTTACAGAAACATTCTCCATAATAATTGAAAGTGAACAATCAAAATTATTTACAGCAATGCCTCCTATACAGACTAGAAACAGCACAAGAAGGGCAGTGAAGGGTCATAATGATTCATTATAATGAAACACCTTGTAATGTGAAATTAATTAAGGAACTTTGCAAAAAAAAACTAATGTCTTAGATAAGATTTACTTATCAGAGTCGATACAGTCACCTCAAATTATTTTTAAATGACTTTATCTGCAACACTTTTATTTCACAGCCATAAAATTCTTACATTTTTTCCCCCTCCAAAGTGCGAAACAATTAAAGGTCATGACCCGCAAGCCGGGCGCTGTGAATGTAGACTTTATTCTAATTGGTGAGCCATTCCTGCCACTGTGCAGAATGAGCATAAGGTCAAAACATTTCAGGCGGTGGCAGCTGAATTCAAATGCGTGGGTGCGAAGGAGAGAGAAAGACATCATTATTTTAATTATGCTGTACATCCTTCTGTGAATTGAAATGACCCAAGCAACTCGACTGTTGCTAAGGCTGCGTCGGGTGTTTTTCTGCCACGGCTAGCAGCTGCTCCACTTAGCTTCACTTAGCCCAGTAACATGCCATGACCTACAGGACACCCATCCATGTTGTCAAATCCCAATGAAGTTAAATTGTGTTTAAAGTTATGAAAATATGGGTGAATGCAGAAATGTGTATTTACTAGGGATGTAATGACAAGTTAAGAATATCTGCTCAGTGTAGAATGATCAAAATCATGTTTCCTCATCATTATTAGATTATATTCTTAAGACAAAAAATAATAATTTCTTAGGTTTTTTAAATGATCAAATGCCTCTAAAAGAGTGAAAACATGTTTTATTTTAGGCTGAAAGCTACGGAGAAGATGCTAATTTTGGTATCATTAGCAGCTAGCGAGTTGTGGTATTCCTGCCGTGTTTACAACTTGTTTCTATCTATATTTTTTATCTCTTCTTCACCCGGTTTTTTATTTAAGAAAAAAGAAGATTACCTTAAAGAAACCCTTGTCAAAGTGAAGCATGGCGATGGGAGACACTCCTCTTGGGGATGGGGAAGTTGGTGAAAGTCGATACGAAGATTGATGGAACTAAATACTATCCTGGATGAAAACTTAATGGAAAGTGCAAAACACTTGGGCAGAGATTATTATT
This sequence comes from Micropoecilia bifurca, assembly GCA_903067075.1. NCBI lineage: Eukaryota > Metazoa > Chordata > Actinopteri > Cyprinodontiformes > Poeciliidae > Micropoecilia > Micropoecilia bifurca. The sequence goes on from CAEGAF010183681.1 coordinate 58,170, forward strand.
ATTATAATTATTTATTTATTTATCTAGCAGGACAAAGAACACACAGCCGGAGCTACAATGGAGTCGTTCAGAATCGAACATATTCATATGTTGGCACAATGTGCAATCACGGAGTTGCTCCATCCAATCTGACTGAGTTTGAAAAAGAAAACAAAAAAACATGCAAAATTTTCTGTCTCCAGCTGAACAAAGTCAGCAAAGATTTACCTGAAAGGCCTTACAGTGAAATCGCATTTCCAGAAACTTTTAACTCTGGGGTCTGGATACAAACACCATGCTTCTCAAATTATTTATTGTTTTCTTATCCACTATTTTGTGTTGGTCTGTCAAATACAGTTCCAGCAAAGTATATTGAAGTTTGTTGTAAAAAAAAAAAAAAAAAAAGAAAACAAAGTAGAAGAGTTATGAATACCTTTGCAAGGCTCTGGGTCGCATCAATCACCAGTCATCTGATGCACTCTTTTTACAATCTCCTGGGCTCAGAGACAAATCTAGCATGAATGATTAATTGTGGCGTGTTTCTCACATTTTACTTTCTGTTTTGTTCAACCTTTTTTCATTTCTGTCAGCAAAAGCTAAAATAACAAACAGGGACTGAAAAGATCCCTCGACCTGGAGAGGCTACACTCAGCATAGAAATGAATGAGTTCGACCAGAAACACTTCGACCAGTCAAAGCTGAGATTGATGGATCGCATAGAGAAATATTTCTCAAACACACAATATTGTAATTGGAAGGTAGCTTGTGTTCTGTGTCGCTAAGACAAAGCATTTAAGAAGTTTTTCAATGGGAGAATAGATTTTTATGTGCTCCTTTCCTCTTCTTTTTTGTGACAGGAGTACCAAATTGACATCATCTTCGCCCAGACGTGGACAGACAGCCGCCTCAGATACAACAGCACAATGAAAATACTGACCTTGAACAGCAACATGGTTGGACTCATTTGGCTGCCGGACACCATCTTTAGAAACTCCAAGACAGCAGACTCCCATTGGATCACGATGCCGAACCAGCTGCTCAGGATATGGAACGACGGAAAAATACTTTACACCTTAAGGTAATGCCAGTAATCCGGCCAGGAAAAAAAAAAAGTATTGCTGTGTTATACGGAAAGAAAATGATTGGTGAAATCATTTTCACCAATCATTGGTGAAGTTCAGTCTGAAACTGAACTTTATTGCTTATGAAGCATTTCTGAACATTTAATAATTTATCACAATTTTTGTGGAGATGAACGGACGGATTCGGATTGATGAGTGATTAGACCCCCTTTGGCAGCAGGTAAAGCTTTGAGTCGTTTTGGAGAAAGCTTGACGCCGGTCTGTTTTGATTCTCAGGCCGTTCTTTATGTCAAATCGTCAGATAGGACTGAAAGCATCTGAGCTGCCGTCCTCAGATATCATCAGGTGACACTTTAATGGATTTCATTTGACGGGCTGTGTAAGGAAATATTCTGTTGTCGACTTGGCTGCTTACCTCGTACTTTTCCTCAAGATAAATGTCCGCTGTCAGAATGAGGAAGACTTCTACGAAGAAATATTTGCTCCTGGTTGTTTATGGTCTCTGTTGAAAACTTTGGTATTGAAAGACTCAATCGCATGGCTAACTCTAGACAAGTCAAGAGGAGGAGGAAGTGGTTTCTACTTCAGGCCTGAATTTGTATTTACTTCCACCTGCTTGATAGTTTGTGGTTGATACAGGTTTGTTTTTTCCAACATTGTATCTTATCTCTACAAGTAACATCTGGACATGTGAGATGTGAGCCCTATCTCTGTAGATAAAATAGCAGGTGTGTGAAGACGGGAAGACTTTTTCCCCAGAAAGCTAACTGTTAGCCATCTTTTTAGCATTATATGGACTTTCTCTTGGCTGATGATCACCAAGTTCAAATTTCTGCTCAGAAACTAAGGCTTTGAACTGATTGTACAGAAAAAAAATTTAAAACATACACTTTGTTTATTTCCCGCCTACACTGTGTGTTTACCATCTTCTGCTCTTTAAGTCAAATGACTTTAGCAGGTTTTACATTTTAAACCTAATTGTGTGAGTTTGTGAAAGATAAACTTACAGTAGTAAGTAGTGTTATCTTGTTATTAATTTTGTCAAACCTCCAAGAGTTCAATAAACTAGAGTTTTAAGTTAGCACTTAAAAAAAAGCAGGAGTGGAAACTATTACCCAGAGTGCTTGGCGGCATGTTTTTGTATACTGAGATGGAAGTGTATCTGACTCTTGTGTTTTAGGGAAAATGTTAATATTTTAATGCTTGAAGATAATGTCCTGTGTTCACACTAAATGTTTCTGAGTATACTTCATTGTGATACTTAATAAAATTCAATATCAGATCAGAAATTTTGTTCATACAACTTGAAAAAAGAATTTACATGATCCTAAGGTAAGATAAGTAGTTATTGGATATTTTTGCTTATTTTAATTGTATACTGTTCCGTTATTAAATATATTTGCTCATAACAACTGGAACTTTCAATATCTACCAAGTTATTTTTGTAATTTACCGTCTATTAAAATTGTTGCCCCTCAGATTAATTTCACCTTCTGCTGCGGCGGGAGGGAAATCACCATAATAACCTGATATCAGCTGGAAAGCACAACGGCTCCACTTTCAGAAACCGTTGGAATTTTTCAGATAGCTCAACGTGTGGTGGGATTGCGGTACTGCAAATTTGGCTGTGTCGTCGGCGCTCCTTTCGGTCAGTTTTGCTGTTTTCTGGAGGTTTGTTCCAGATTTGTGGTGCATAGAAGCTGAATGCTGCTTCTGGCTCTGTGGGTGCAGAACCAGAACCAGAAGACCTGAGAGGTCCGGAGCTTTGACACAACACCAGCAGATCATTTATTGCCATTTTGATATTAACTGAATCCATCCTCGGCCTGATGATCTGAGAACACATTTTACACATTTATTCTTTGAAAGGAAGGATTTTACTAACATAACAGGAAGCTTTTCTGATGTTTTCACTGATAAGTAGTGTGGTTGACAAGTGACAAGTTGTCACATAAAACTGCAGATGTGAGAACAGTGATGTCGTCTGACTTAGAACTAAGCAGAGGATGCAGATTTCAGGACGTTCAGGTTCTCCTTATGGGTGACGTGGAGGTAACGGCTAAGATTGGGGAAGGAGTTTATCAGAGGGACAGCTCATGTCCAATGTTTTGGAGATTAAGTCAGACAGGCCAGAGTGAGATGGTTTGGACATGTTCAGAGGACAGACTGTGATTACATCAGCAGAAGGATGCTGAGGTTGGAGAAAGTAAGAGGAAGGCCAGAGAGGAGATTTACAGATGTAGTGAAAGAGGAGATAAAGGTAGATGGTGTGAGGGTAAAGGATGCAGAGGATGGGACTAAATGGAGATGGATGATTTGCTGTGGTGACCCCCGTAAGGAAAAGCAGAAAAAAAGTAGAAGAAGAAGCTTATTTTAAACAACTCCTTCCTCCTCTCCTCACTCCTATGTGTCCTTCCCTAGGCTTTACATTTGCTGCTTTTATCCTGCATCCTTTCTAACAAAGTGGAGAAAGCCACATCAGGGAAACACGCCTCATGCTTGAGAATCTACTTACTTCCTTTCATGCTGTCCTGCCTGATTGTGGTTGTGTTTGATGTGAGAGGAGCCAGGCTGCTATCATGATCATAAGGAGGTCCAGACAATCCAGACTAAGTGCAGCTTCACTTGATTTAGAGAAATCTGATCTTCTGACTAAAGTGGTTACATTTTTGTGACATTATCAGTTCATTTCTATTAATATTTCACATCCAAAAAAAAGTTTTAGTTGAAAAAAAAAGTTTTCTAACAGACTATATTAATTAAATGTTACAAACTTGGATTTCTGTAAATTGAATAATAAACCCTGATAAGTGATAGTACATGTAAATTGAGCATCACGTCTTCATCGTGTAAAATCCTCCGTCTCCTTTCTGTCCCGATGGAGTCTCTCCTCCTGCTCATCACTCATTGATCCTCAGGAAATCGATCCAGATGTGAGAACAGGTCCTGCATGTTGATGCTCATGTTGCTCCATAGCTCAGAAAGTTGGCCTGATTGAACAAAACCAATGTGACTTTTGGATTCAGCACATCAGCATGACTCTAAAATAGTTGACAGAGAATTTTTTTGGCTGCTGACCAGTGTAATGGAAGGTCAGTAGCAGGCCAGCTTTATGTTACTTTATGCAACATAAAGCAACTGTTTCCAAAAACTGTGTTTTCAGAATAATGTCTGATACTTACTGTTTGTTTTAGATGTAAATCATGCCTATGATTGTTTTTTATCATTTTGTCATAAATCGTTTTCCATGATTGTTATTGTCCAGTATTTTATTTTGTGTCCTTGTTTCACCCAAATTTATGGGAAAATGAATGATAGAAAAAATGTCTTTCAACCAAGGTTATTGGATTGGAATTACAAATGTCATTTGTTTTCTTGTAATCAGAGCATAAAAAGTCCTTATGCCATTATCAAGAAAGGTTTCTAATGAACAGAGGTTCTGTTTTCCCTGTTTTTTTTTCAGGTTAACTATAAATGCTGAGTGCCAGCTGCAGCTGCACAACTTTCCAATGGATGAACACTCTTGCCCGCTCATCTTCTCCAGTTGTGAGTAACACCTCGTTAGGTGGCGCTTCAATAAATCCTTAACGTCTTAATGTTTACTTACAGCTGCAAGGACTCAATACACTTTAAAACCATCGGTGTGTTATACACACTGCATGCCAATATCTAGATGTTTTGAGATTGCTTAAATAATAATGGCTTAAATAAGTTTTTGCAAAAAGTGTTTTTTTGTCATTGTTGTTGCCCAAATCATCTTTGAACAAGAAAGACCTGGTGACTTCTTTTTTTTTTTTTTTGCCAAAATCACTTTTAGCAAAAAAAAAAAAAGTCTTCGGCCATTATTTTAGTGAGGTGACAATATTCTTTCTAAAATTCAAATTGACTTTTTTTTAGCTTTACATCATGTTATGATGTCATTCCCTAATCCAAAACACACCAGGAGTGTTGCCTTGTTTATGTCATGGATGTTTGAGAAATCTACCATGCCTGGTCAGAGCTTGTGACGCTTTCAAGACAAAACTCCTCATCAGAGCCGTTTCCCAGCTATTGAGTTTTTGTCTCACTCAGCTCCTTCAGACTAGCCAGCAGCAATTAGCAAACACCTGCTGGAACTGAGCGTTTGCTGAGCTCATTATAGGAGCTACTTCACAGAGCAACACGGGTAAAAAACATTATTAAAGGACTAATAGAGGAGCCAAGTCGTGATGACTTCCTGAAGCCCGAGTTTCAAAAAGAGAAGGAGCTTTTAAAGAAACAGAGGCATCAATTTCAAGGTGTTTAATTAGGAAGTCAAATTTCATATCATATCATATCATATTCAATATGTAACCTTTTTATAACCACTGAAATTAACAGTTACTTGATTTTCCTATAAAATGGCACTACGTGCCTGGAAAAGACACAATACTGCCCCTTTAAATCTTCCATCCAGAGAACAGATGCTTTCACCCACCTGGCAGAATAAGATGGATCACTGTGCTGCCAGCCACCATGGAGATCCACACGCCGCGCTCAGCCACTACTGTTCATTTGTCAAAAGCAGCACAGGAGGTGCTTTATCTGCAAGCCGTCACTGGGAGACTTTATGAATGCTCGGATAACATCCATAGCATTTATTTATCTATAACCCTAAATGAAATATGTATTTAACTAAGCATAAAGCGGATTTAGATTCAGTATCACTGAATATACAGTACAATAATACAACAAGCAACTTTAATGTTTTTCAAAAATAGAATTGAATTTGAGTTTATTTTATTTTGTGTTTGCATAATTTTGGCCAGATGTGGATATATATATATACATAATATATGGCGTTTACCTTTTTTCACTCCTATAATCAGAATTGGTAGTGTTCATCCCAATTGGCTGCTTCCCTGAGTTTGTAATGAATAAAGCAGGACTGTATTAAAATTCTGGAATTGCCTTTTCAACCCCTCTTTTGTATGGGTTATGATGAAAAGCCAAATTTGTGGCAGGTAACCAACCAATTTAAATTGAACTATTTTGAACACAAAGGCCGGTAAAATATCAGCCAGGATTATGCCTGGATGAGCTGCAGCTCTCTAAGGAACAATCATTCAAATATTGGGTTATGTTAAGGCCGTATGTTTAATTTTGACCCACTTCAGACAGTATTCAATGTATTCAAAGTTATTTTCTGAATTCTTGTTTTTAAAATTAATTGAAGTCCTGTTACCCTAAAAAAAAGTTTAATTAAATAAAAAGAAGAAGTGTAAAAAACACTGAGGTGTTAGCGGAAGTAAACAAGGAGGCTAACTTTGGAGCTTAGCTTACATATTGGAATTGTTGCCAGCATATTTACACCTTAATCCTCATTATAGTCCGCCATGTTTGTTGTTTTTCTATTTTGCGTATCAGGACGCTGAATAGTGATATTTATCGAGTATCTCATTCATCCCACCTGGACGTTAGGTCCAATTTGAATTGGATACGTATCAGATATCCAAGTGGCCCAGATCGCCTTCGAAAAGAATCCGACCTGTGTTGTTCAGATTGTCACGAAAAGATCAGATACAGGTCACAGTATCGCAAGAAAAAAAATCTGAATTGGGACAATGCTGTGAATCTTCTAACTCTAAGAAATCTTTGAGTTAGAAAGTTGTGGAGTTGATTCCGGCATCAGCAATCTGCATATCGAGTTCAGACATGGTAATGATGATAATAATCATCATTGTATATTTGTTAGACTCAGAAATCATTTCTAAATAACAAATAGCAAGAACTTCCTACAATATCCCATGTGGACATTTTCAGGTTTCTGGAGACATTTTTCACCATCTTGTTTTCTGCATTCAGACTGAACTTGCTTGGACAGAAAGACTTGGAATTTTATTTTATTTTATTTTATTTATTTTTTTACGCTTGTCTGAAGATTAACTTTTTTTTTTTACAAGAATACAAAATGTAATTCTAAGAAAAATGCCTTAAGTTCTTAATATGTATTTATTTCACCCAAATTTCTAAAAAAAAATTAATGTCCACACTTAAATGTGTCATAAAAACCCAGACTTTGTTACGGTGTCCTTACTGCCAACGGCTCTGTGATTGTGTCTCATTCTCCGTCCTCCACTGTTGCCTTCTGTGACATGATTGTTTACTTCCTGTGTTTTGCTGCTCAGCTTCTTAAAGGCTCCCCCGTCCATCTGACGGCGATCTCAGCGCTGCTTTGAAGAAAGAAGCGCGGGGCTGAAAATGAGGCCTGAGGTGTGGATAATGTGTCATCTTGCGGCATCAGAGAGCCATTCGGTGTGATTGCGCCCCATGCAGCCTATTAGGGCTTAAAACCTACTTGCTGGACTGCCTCGTCTGTGGAAACATCCCGCTGAGATCCATTAGACGCATTTCCTTACCCGAAGATCAGTCTGCACGTTTCCATGGCGACGTCTCTCTTCTCGTTTGGAAAAAAAGTTTTATTTATTTTTGGAGCCGTTGTACCTGTTGGGCTCTGGAACAATCAGAAGGCCACACAGATACTTCATGTTAATGTGGAGAGACAAAAGAGACAAAGAAGTGTTTAAAAATCGCATCTAAAGCAGAGGCTAGTCCAAGTAGGGATACTATAAAAGATACTTTAATCCAGGTTTTCTAAATGATACCTAATCTCAGCTAATTTTTTATTAATAAAAATAACAGATGCCTCTGTTGTGTATTTTTGACAGATATTTAAAGGGATAAAACTTGAATTGAGCTTGAGATGGTTTTTTACCTGTCAAAGCTAATAGTCGAGGCCACGTCAGCTTCAGCCATTGTTTTCTGCTGGACGCTCAAACGCCACAAACAGTTCAAATCTCGCCGCGCCTGACGTCAGAACGCGTTTGGTGTGACATGGTCTCAGCTAGAGGATTCAACTGAACTCTATGACAAATTAATTGGATCCAGTATAATTAATGGCAGATTAAAACTGATCAAGAATAAATCTGGGTTTTTCAAAATGTTCATTTTTGAACATTTTATCAAAGCAGCTCTTATTTTTTTTTAGATTTCTTCCCTCTTATAGATTTTTTGTTGTTCAGTTTAAGATATATCCTGCATTACTGGAGGAAAAAGATTTGAAGTATATGCGGGAAAACATTTCATCAGTCTTAAAAGCCTGTAATTTTTAACAGGTGTGTGTTCACCTTTGAGTGCTAGTGCAGAGTAGAGTGTGTGTTTTCTGCGCTTGACCCAGTTTGAGGAGAACGAGTCACCTTCTGAAGGGACTGTGATCGTCTTGTCAACTCTCTCTGATTCCAGAGAGGTACAATCAGACAAGACAAGACGTGTGAACGTGACGTTTGGTCCTGATGATTATGTCGTCTGATTTTTTTTTTACTTATAAATCAGGAGTTCTCATGAACATTATGCAAATGACCTGCTGAATATCCAAACCAATCATGCGGTGAGTGTAGCGATGAGGTTGTGTTTGATTTAATCAAATAGTTAGCGTTAAACGGGGATTAGTTTATGAATTATGACCGATTAGACGACCATTTGATTACGTTAAATAACTATCAAGCAGGATTATAATTCAGTCAATGATTCTTTTGGAGATGATAATATCTCCAGTTGGAGTTTTTCAAAGAAACCCCAACATTAACATGCAATGGCTGATTGTAAAAAACCTCCCCAGGCTCGGTTGGCATTGTGTGAAGTTTGAGTCCCACAACAAGAACGACTCGCCACGTTACTGAGCCAAAGCTTTCATTTGACTCACTTTTCTTCTCCTTTTTGTCTTCATTCCAGTCTGGGCTTTTCATTAAGCCAGCCTCCAGCTCAAGACAAATGTAACTCTGGGTGGTGGTGCGTGTGTGTGTTTGTGGGTGATCTATCATTTGGATGTGCAATTCTGTGTAATTCCAGACGGATATTCGCAAGACGAGATGATTTACAAGTGGAGGAAGAACTCGGTGGAGGCGGCCGACCAGAAGTCCTGGCGTCTGTACCAGTTCGACTTCATGGGCCTCAGAAACACAACGGACGTCATAAAGACAACGGCGGGTAAAAGTCAGACGCTTACGACCTGAAGACGTTTTGTGGACACGCATGAGTCGACGGTTCCATCTGAACACCAAAACGCTCCTTGAAGTTGTAAAGTTTTATGAGCATAAATATGTGCATATGGATAGATGTAAACCAAAAATATAAAGGAGATACGATTAGTGAGGACGGTTCACTTTCAGAACTGTATGTCAAATAAAATAAAAAGAGCTTAATTTAAACATTTTGCACAACATTCACCATTTAACAAAAATTGATTGGTGTCTAAGGAACTGCATAAAAATGATCAGACTGTAAAACGTTTATGTCGCCGCCATATTTCTTTTTTTGGTTTTGAAGAGACGAGAATAAAACGAGTTTGAATTGAGTGACGAAATTCTGAACTTCACATTTAATCTAACGCTGCAGATAATCCAGTGGTTTCTCAGTAGATTTCCATTCATGTGTAAATACTTTAAAGTTCACTAAATTAGAAAGTGGCTGCATCAAGTTTATTTCTGTCTGACCCTGAATGACATGAATCATGATGTGCTTTTAGTTATTGTTTGATTTTCATTGTTTACATTGTTGACAAAAAGACAAAGAAGAAAAATTATGTACATAAGACTCGAGAAGAAAAACAGACAAGAAGAAGTAACATAAAAATAAGATTATAGCAAAGTAAGGTGTTTTTTTTAAGCATGCTAAAATAGAACCATCTGTTGATGGACATAATTCTGTGTTCAGACTTTCTTCTCCTCTGAATCCATTTCTTAACAGTTTAAAATGACGGCTCTGTAAAACCCGGATCCAAAACCTTCTGACCACACATTTACTTTCATACATTCGTCGCATTTTTTAATGTTTAGTTTTGGTTTCTGTGCAGAAAAACCCCGAAGCCGGAGGGAAACACTGACCTGGCATCTCCTTTTCTTACACTTAACTCTGTATTTTATGGAATTTGTTCACAGGATAAACCAGGCTGCCAAGTATTTGACCACTAGAGGGCTTAAATGTAAAATAATATAAATAATCTGAAGAGGTTGTGGATAGTGGACACATCCTTGATGCCAAAATACATTCATATTTAGAACAGGAGCGCATAATTAGTAACACACATGCGTCAAAATTCCCTTTTGTTTCTTGTTACTGAGCTTATTTCTCAAGACACAGCAGGACAGGAGCCGACGTGGCCGACTGATCCGGTGACTTCAGTTGCCTCGTGTCTTAATCTGCTCTGTGGTGTTTTGGCGTTCACAGTGACTCAACACACCGCGCAATACACTTTTCTATTAGGGCGCCGCATTTCTGGACTCGGCGCCGGACACGTCTCACGTTTTCCATTAGGAAAAACAAGCAATCTGCACAATCAGAACGACACGTCTGGAAGCTGCAGCAGCAGCATGTGGAACGGAAATGACAAGATTCATTTAAATGGTTTGGATTAACACAAACAGTAAGAAAATCTGTGTTTGGTTTGTTACAGGGAAGGTTTTCCAGGCGCGACTCGGTACTCAACTCCACTGCTCGACTTTCAACATGTGTAATTTCCTCTTTTTTTCACGTTTTTGGTAATTGTCGTAATATTTGTGACCTCAGGTGACTACGTGGTGATGACGGTGTACTTTGATCTGAGCAGAAGGATGGGCTACTTCACCATCCAGACCTACATCCCCTGCATCCTCACCGTGGTTCTCTCCTGGGTTTCCTTCTGGATCAAAAAGGACGCCACTCCGGCCAGAACAGCTCTAGGTCATTTATATTTCAGAACATAATTGCAAAATTTCTACATTTTGTCGATTTGCATTTTACTCATCATCTCATGTCACTTGATATTTTTTCTAATTAATTTGTTTTTTCTAGCGCTGCTTCTGTCGTGTTATGCCGTTTTTATTTCTGTGCATGCTCTGTTGTTGTGCAGACCACTGGCATTTATAAAGGTAAATGATTTTACTTTTCCTCACTATTGACTTTATTAATCATATAATTAATTTCTACGCTCATCTGCAACTGCACTGAGAAAATAGAACAGCTCCAATTAAAAAAGTTCATTTCTGTCATAAAAACAAAGTAAGTTTGTCAAAGTTACTTTATTTACATTTGTTTAATAATAATAAATGTACTTTTAATTCTCGTGACCAGTTAACACAATATATTTAAGTTGAATCGTCTGTTTGCTTTTTTCAGTGTGTTTTCAAAAGATGAGTTTATGTGTGATTGTATTTATTATTATTATTATTTGCTATAATACAAGAGTTCTGTCCTGCCAGCAGCCATCACCATCTGCAATAACACTTTGAAGAGTTTGAATTAACACCAGCAGCTACAACATTTAGTTTCCGTTTGGGATCGTTAAAATATTTTTGAATTTGATCTCTGTTGTTTGCTCCATTAGCCAATACCAGCGTCTGTGTGTTGTGTTTTGCCTTGATGCTGTGGCGCTTGTCACCGCGCTCCATCATTATATTACACTGGGAAAACTGGGAAAAAACAAAGGGGGAACCTTGGTGCCATCCTGGGATGTAAGAGACAAATTAGCATCCAGGTGCTGCTAATCGGGATGCACTCAATTAAATAATCATCAGCAAGTGTGACCGACTCCAGACCAGCAGGAGTTTCTGCAGCGTACAGGTGTGTGTTGACAAAATGCCAGCAGGAAAAACATTAGCAAAATGGCTTGGAGAAGAAATTGTTGCCGCCCATCAATCCTGGAAGGGTTATAAGACATTCTTCAATCTATTTGATGTCTATCATTGGACGCTGAGGAAATATTTAAGTGGAAAACATTTAAGATAGCTGGATGATAATCTTTTTGGTAAATTCCCCACAGATCAGACTGTGTACGTCTGGAGGAGCAACATCTCTGACGCTATAGGACTTAGTTTGCATGATAAACATTTAAGTTCCTGACGTCTACATCAGATAAAGGCTGAAATATCACCGTTTGCTTTGAAGAGTTGCCAGGAGAAAATCTCAAATGTGGCGTCACAGCTCAGGTGTGAGAAGTTGCCTCTAACGTCGTTTAATAAAATATTCTGGTAAATTCAGTTCAGTTGGGGACGAAAGTTGTAACATTTGCTATATGTTCAGCTGCTGCATTTCACTTTCACACTGCTCTGTGTGAAATAATCCACAAGAATAGAGAAACCTGTTCCACCTCCTCGCCTGTGGTGGCACTGCGGCAGGGGCGCCTGATTGTAATGACAGGAAACCTATGAAGAAGACATGAGAGTAACCTCCCTCTTCACAAATTCTAACCAAAACTTGAGTGGTGTCAGGTTTTAGTGTTTGTAAGGATTTCTCTTTCATCTTTTCTCTCGCTAGCACTAGCCTCTTAGCATTTGTTTTGGTTGTATTTACCCACAATGCCCTGCGCTACAGTCTGCTCCCTGCTTCTGGAGCGGCCTCCAGTCCGCTCAGTTCCTGAACAACAAAAGAACAGAGGCGTTGTCACGACCTAGTCAAAGTCCAGACCTCTAACTGACTGTCTGACTAAACTATTAAATCGAGGTTGTATTTAGTTTTTATCACAACTCTTCTGATGGTCTTGATTGTAGGTGGAAAAAAAATACTAATTTTTTTAAAGGATGTTCATCAATTACAATGACATGAGGATGCGGGAGGGAGACAATGAATGCATAACATGACCAAGGTCACCAAATTTACTGAGGAAAATGATTAATTTCCTGTAAGGAATCAGTCAACGTGGACACTCCTCAGGTGTTTACCTGCTGCTATGGCAACACCTTGAAATGTTTGCCGCAGCATTGGCAGAAAGGAGGATGAGGGCAATCACAGCGGCAGCCCAGGGATAATGGAAAAGTCTGAGATCCCAGATGGTTACCAAGGGAACGCCAGCGAAACAATAACAGATGTCATTTATTATTTATTTTTTTCCCATCTTGATCGGCATTAAAACTCTTAAAAGGAAAAACTTGAGCATAAGAAACTAAAAGACGTTCTCATTAAGTACGTTGATACGAGCTTATCGAAGTTTATAAGGTTTTCAGTTTTCAGTTCTTTAATCAAAACCGCAGCGGGAAACTCAGATTGATCTGAAAAGGTGTACATTTAAAAGGTACTCAGCTCTTTAGACTGTGATTGTGTTAAATAAAAAAACAAGTTATTTTGCTCCAACTGAATGCATTTCTTCCCTTTTTGCTCTCAGGTATCACCACCGTCCTCACCATGACCACTCTGAGTAGTGTAGCCAGGACGTCGTTACCCAGAGTGTCTTACGTCACCGCCATGGACCTTTTTGTCACCGTTTGCTTCCTGTTTGTCTTTGCTGCCTTGATGGAGTACGCAACGTTAAATTACTACTCATACAGCATTCGGAGGCCGAGCTACATGGAACCTCAAAGGCTGGTGCGTTTGGCTTGAGCGAGATTTTCTATGTGTCAGTCAAGCTTTTATTCTGTGGTTTCCAACTAGGATTAAAACGACTTGTGACTTATGCGTATGTCCTTTAATTTGACTCTCCAGAGGTTGTGGGTGTTACAGCCCAACAGTGATATTTCTATACATAAAATAGAATTACAGCATAACTCAAGCCCCGAATGTTAGGGCTCCTCTCTCCTTAGGTGGAGCCAGTCGCCAAGCCGAAACAAAATGGATTTATTTAATTATATCAAAGATCTACAGTGTCTATAAAAAGCACTAACCCCCTTGGTTGTGCTACCTTTGTATTGCTTTTAAAATCAATCAACAAACTTTGGCTTTAAGGACAAAAAAAATACAGAATACAGGAGTTGAAAAAGTATGTTTTCTTTGTACTTTTTTCCAACGGTTTTGTTGAGTTAATTTCCCGATGATTTTCTCAAGATAATAAAAAACCAACGTTTGTTTTTTCGAGATCATGAGATGCTTGGTGTTTATGTTGAGTTTGATCCCATCTTTCAAATTCATGTCATTTGAGTTATTGAGATTAACTCGACAAAACTGTCGAGAAATTAGGACGTTATCTCGAGAAAACCATCGAAAAAAGGGAAATGGTGTAAAGTGAAAACTGATTTCAACACAAAATATGATGAATAAATAAATATTCAATGATTAGATAAATTGATGTATTAGGTAAAGAAAGATATAAAGTTGAAATAGAAACATTTAACATTTGTTTTTGGATCAGCGATAAGTCTCAGGTTTATAATTTAATGTAACAAATAATCATTTGTGATATGTTATCATTAAGCTCAATTAATTCAGAGCAAATTCCTTCAGTTTAAAGTCTATATTTCTGCAAAGATGAGAACATCTTAAAGCAAAGGGGAACATGACTCTATATTCCCAGTAGAACGTAAATTTCATTTAGACATTTATGTTTTACCTCAGACTTCCACCTGTAACATCATACAGCACAAATTCCTCTGTTATCCACCCAGACAGCCCCACTTTTACAACAATGAAACCCCACCCACTCAGGAGACACAAGGTCTACGCCGTACCGCATCATGCCGTTAGTGTGTGTAGTGATTTGTCATCTTGTCAGTGTCCGGTCTGTGAGGACTTGTCCTTTGGGGATTCACTACAGACTGTAGCATACAGTAGCATTGAGTTTGTCCAACACGAGTAAACAGACGTCAGTTGTTGAAGCTGCAGAATCGTGTTATTATTCTGTCAAGATAAAATACAACTCCAAATTACAGATGTTTCTCACTGAAGCAAGACTACAGGTAAAGTGGGCATAAAATATAATCTCAAATTAAATTAAGGAATCCCAAAAAATTTGTCTCAGTTGCTTGAAACTTTTCTAAGAATTCAGTGCTGTTCAGTTTTTATTAGTTCTGGGACTGCACCACACCAGGTGTTCTTCAAAATTTGGGTACTTTTTTGTTGTTACGTTTTTAGTAACTAAAGGGATTAAATTAAAATATGCTCCGTCTGTCCTGATTTGTAAATAAAGTATTTTTTTGTTTGTTCTTCATTTAATGTACAATAAATATTCTTGTTTTGCTCATTATTCTCCGATTTTAGCTCTACCCGTCTCAGGGTTTCCCTCTGTGTATTATAAGCCTGGCGGGTCACCAGATTTTACTTGTGCCCCCTCCAGGCTAAGCATTGCTTATTTATTTTAAGTTATTTTTTTATGTTTGCATTTTTTAAGACTTGATAGGTTTTGTTCAGGTATCCAATATTTTAAAGACACTTAATTATCAAGTGATATATTCATATTTCCTGTCAACTTTAAACATTTTTTAACTCAAAAACACAGCAAGCTGTTGGATGAATGATTGCCGTAACACCCAACCACAAGGCTTAGCAAATTTTCAGGGGGAAACCTACCCGTCTTTAAGCAGTCTGTCATTCATTGGTCATGGTTGGTCTGGTTTCGTATTCTGTTGCACTAAAATTAAAGATTGAGATCAGCTGAAACCTCCAGGTCCACTGGACCTCCATGCCAACCATGTGACGGTCCTGACCAGGATGAAACTCTGCAGACTTAACGAACCTCAGTACCCACTGAATGGAGAGTTGGTCCAGTGTTAGCTAAGTGGGGAGGGGAGTTGGCACTGTGCATAACAGAACTGTCCATTTCCCTGGAAATTCAACTTATTTTTTTAGCTGCGAAATACTCAATTTTACAACATCTTGTGTTTCAGAACTTCTCTGTGCTGGATGTGAGACCTCCTCCGCACACCGTCATCGCTCTAAACAACGCCATGTACTGGCAGGAGTTTGAGGACGCCTGCGTCTATGAGTGTCTGGATGGGAAAGACTGCCAGAGCTTCTTTTGCTGCTTTGAAGAATGCAAAGGAGGCGCCTGGAGAAGAGGAAGAGTCCACATAGACCTACTGGAACTGGACGCTTACTCACGAGTGTTTTTCCCCACATCCTTCTTGCTGTTCAACATTGTGTACTGGGTCGGATATCTCTACCTTTAGTACAACACACTTGGCAGAAAAGTCAGAAAGTAATGGGTTTCAGTAGTGATGTAAGGAACCGTGACAGCAAATAAGCTCTTCAGAAGGAGCTACCTGGATAAGAGAGCAATATCCAGCCTGTTTCTGCAGGAGGTTTCTTCTGTGGGGACATTAGGGGTGATAATCCAACACAGCAGAGTTTCCCTGCGTGTGTGTCGACTCAGAAAGGACTGTGAGGACAAACGGGCAGCGAGCCTCACACCGGGACCCCAGTCTACTCAGGCAGGTAGACGGCTCTGTGTTGTAGGAATACTGTTATCCAGCTGTCGGCCAAGTCGAGCCAATGAAAATCCAAGGACACACAAACCGTTCCTAGTGCCTTCCTTTGGAGGGGTAGATACCATCCGTAACAACAATCAGGGAGTTATCAATTATAGAGTAGATCGGAAGAGCCTTGCTTTGACTGATTATCAATATGTTTATGGAGTAGTCACATGGTACAATAAACACACTTATTATTGGAATACTTTCACTGTTACCTACAGATATTTGATGGGACTAGCTATGAGGTGTTATATTTTTGCAGTTATATTTGCTTTACAGACCTTTTAAAACCTTTTACCTCTAAATTTAAAATGTCCACCTGGATATTCTTTTACTTATTTTAATTCTACGCAGTTCTTCAAATGTCCTGTGACAACAATTATTGTAGTAGCACAACGTCTCCCCTTTCAGAATCCGTTGTAATTTTGTCAGATAGCGCTACGTGTGGCGGAATTACGGTACTGCAAGTTTGGCTGGGTCACCGGCGCTCCGTTTAGGACTTAAAGATGCCAGAGAAAGTTCTAGAGCAATTTGTGTTTTCTCCGACTGTGTGCATCATAGAAAAATGCAGCTTGTCCCCTCCCCCACCTGTTACTGCACACTGCAGCTAGTTAAACGAAGGCTGCTACCATTTTGCCTCTGCCTACAAGTAAGACAAACTTGACCGCTTAGAAATATTTCTGGACTTGAAAAACACCCAACACCATATGGTTCGCTCGGCGACCCAACATTAGCACCTCATTTGTTAGACTTGGTATATTTATTGGGTGTTTATTCTATAAACAATACTCATAATTAAAGGTACTTCAGCAGAAGTATAAATAATTTTTGCTTTTCTATTTACGTACAAGCAGTTATGTCAAGTTTTAAATTTTATTTTATTTATTTTTTTACATTACTATAATAATGAATGACGCTTTCTGCCATTTTTACTCTCGATTATAATCCATGTTATTAGCTCTTTTTGTTGGTTTGTTTCTTAAAGGTTGAAGGTTAGAATTTTTAAGGCACAATTGGTTTTAAACGTGTTAATTTAAGGCAGATGGATGGACGCCATACTAGTGTCGACTCTATATTTAATTCTGTGAGCTGTTGATGTAGGTTTTCAGGGTATTTAAGTTTGTGACGTCAGTTTCCTTCTAGCTTGTTTTCTTATAGGAATCATTTATTTAGTTTAGTCCGTTTCAGATAAGATTAACTTGCCTTAAAACAAATATATATAAATGTTCGGTCTGAAAATGGTTTGATATCACTCAGTTCCTCTCATCAAATGTGACCAAGAAGTACGAAAACACACTTGTGACTTACAGCCACCTTCAATATTTATTTTTTACAAAAGCAAACCTCCTTATTGAAAAGTTCAAACCTTGTTTAACCTCCTATTTCACAATCTCACATTGTGTTTTCATTGTATACCAATTGTAACTCATGCAACACAAACATACACACACACAGAGACTCACACACACTGAAATAAATAAGTATCTTAGGTTAAATCTAATAGGATTATACATTATCTGTGGGGCCAATCACATTTATTGGGCCTCATCGTTGTCGCCTCCTG
Organism: Micropoecilia bifurca; assembly: GCA_903067075.1. Lineage (NCBI taxonomy): Eukaryota > Metazoa > Chordata > Actinopteri > Cyprinodontiformes > Poeciliidae > Micropoecilia > Micropoecilia bifurca. The sequence continues at coordinate 75,962 of CAEGAF010183681.1, forward strand.
ATTTGCTTGCATGCAAACAACTGACAATTATCCTGATGAGGTTTTGCCACATTTGGAGATTGAATGATTGTTTTAATATAAGCTGGTTATATAGTAATTTAATTTTCCTATGTTCTCACGCGACGCTGAGTGGGTTAAAGAAACCCACTCAGCTGATTTACTTCTGTAAATAACTGTAGGGAGCCGAGTGTCTTTTTTAACAAACCGTGCTTTTTGCTACAGCCAGTAAACTTCATCACACAGCTAAAACACAAAATCTTGCTAAGCATTTTGGATCTAGGTTCTAGTGCAAAAATCTTATAACACTTAAAATAAGACAAAACTAACTTAAAAGTAACTTTTCAGCCTGTTTAAATATCGATGACAAAGTTCTAGTTTCACTGGCAGATTATTTTATTAATAAGACATTTTTCCCATGTTATAAGTGAAATAATCTGCCAGTTGAACTAATACTTTATTATAGATAAATAGTAAGGAAATATTGACCTAAAACAAGTTCCTACATCTACCTGAAAACGTACTTTAAGTTTGTTTTGTCTTGTTTTAGTGTTCTAACGTGTTTGCACTAGAAACTAGATCAACAATACTTTGTAGGATTTCATGTTTTTTGAACGTTGTTTCAGGCTGTCTTTGTTTTCCTGTCAGTTGTTTCACACAAGTGCCATGTCGTTTCTTTGCTGGTAGAGGAAAATCTTAAAACCCCGACGTCTGAACTCAAACAGAACCTGGCAGTACAGCACATCCTGTACTGCACACAGTACAGGATGTGCGAGCGGTCTGTTACCGTGACAAATTTAAAGCTAAGGACTCCCTGCCTCTCCTTTTACTCCTAGAGCTAGTATAACTGCATGGAGACTGATTAACTAATCAAACTGTAGCATTATGCAGTCAATGTGAAACTGAGTGGTCACTGTTACACGACTGGAGGAAATCGCCGCACCGGCAGAGGAGGGCAGAGTGGCTGCTGATCAACAAGATGCTGAAAAGTGTAATGAAAGTGTGATTGCTCATTCAGCCTGACAGCAGCACTTCTGTTTTGTTCCTTTGTTTGGCATTCGGGCTGATTAATACATTGCATAACCTGTTACATTAGGCATTTACATGGCTGTTATTTGAATGCAACACTGTGTTTTTAATGCGTTTTGCTTTGTTAGTCAGACTTTGTCTTTAACAACCGTTCACATGTTTAGTCTTCAAAATGTGTTTGTAGGATGAGGATCTGTCCAATAAGGTGTCTTTGAGGAAACTGTGAAATGAGGGTAAAAGGTGTTGGCAGTATCTTATCTTCATTCTACAGAATATAAATCATGATTAATTGAACCCAGAGGTCGTTGCTAACGGCTCGTCTGATAACGGCTGAAACCACAGCAGACGCCTACCACTGAAAACAACTCCAGTCTTAAAAAAAACTAATAATTTATGCTAAAACTACTTTAACATTTAAATTGCTTGATCATTTACACAGCAGCCGATGATTATTCACACAGGAAATTGAGATTTGGGGTGACATACACATCAGATACACTGTCCATATGTCAATATTGTAGATACAATTTTAGTCATTTTAATCTCTTCAGCTCTGACTGAGACCATTTCTGTTTTTATTTCCCTGTAATATACCAAAAGAAGTTGAATGTTTCTGTCGGTTCATCTGCGAGGTTCATCTGCTGCCTTTTTCACTAAACAGAGGCTGCAGTACGAGGCCCGTACACATTCTGTTCTGAGAATCTACACTTCTCAACATATTTTACCCAAAAAATCTTGTTTCAATCCAACTTAAGACAATTACGTTCCAGCGTCCGCCTCCAATGCATCTTGTTCATGTATGTCAAACTCGAGGTCTGTGGGCCAAATTCGGCCCACCATAGCTTTTGATGTGGCTTTCTAGATTATAGACTCAAATATTATGTTATCAAATTAATGCAGTTTTTTTATCTGTATACTATGAAATTATATCAATCAGTCCCTCCAGTTTTTTTGAGAATTATCATGGAAATTTTAGCGTGAACACTTAATTGGGAGTTTATTGCAGATTTTGATTTTTTTAAAAATCCAAATTAGCACCACAAACTATTTGATTTTTATTGCAGAAAAATATCACAAAATCCTAGAAGGACTGAAAATATGTTCAATAATATTATTCAATTTTAAGAATTTGTTGATATTTTAACAGTTTGTGAACTGGCCCTTTAAGAGCATTCGTGATCTTGATTTGGCCCAAAACAAAAATGAGTTTAAACCTCTTTGATAGAGAATAAATTTGGACATGTCAAAAGATTTATCAGAATAACTGTTCCAACTCTGATTCTGCACACATCCACCATTGTTCTGCTCAAACGTCAACGCAATAACCCATCAGTTACTTAATCTATGCAGGCGTTTTGTCTGCGCCGACGAAGATGCACTTGAGTGGCTTTGTTTACCAGCAGCCCAAGTAACTTTCTGATACATACAACCTACAAAAATTTTTCAACGTAAAGCTACTCATTTAGCGTCACACTTTAAGTCCCTGAAGGTCAGTTGATCACTAAATATGGACATTAAAAAATGATAATCTGTTTTAGCTAAAGTAACTGCTACACCTTTCCTCCCAGTCTATATGCTCTATACAAAACAGGACCAACACAGATGTGACAGGTCCACATCTCAATTACTTAACTTTTAGAAACATTCACCACACAATCTGGATACATCGGTAAACACAACAGGAGAGGACCATGCTGCAAAGACGCTTTAATTTCATGAATAATGCTTCCCAACTACTAATACATTTTATTATTAACCCCAAGAACCATCATGTCAAAAAATTCCTACAGGCATCAGCCTAGTTTTCTCTATAAATGTGTTCTGTGCTGAGGCACTGTGGTTTACTTCAGAAGGTACATGAAAGAGAGTAGATGCCCTCAAGAGGAATACAGTTTGGTGATTCAGAGACTACTGAGACACTTTCAATGGATGAAGCAAAGGCTGAAAAAACAAAAAAAAGAAAGTTCTTTTCCTTTTACTTTTTTTTACATTTACTGATAAATATTGGCAGCTACTTGAGATGGGGGCCTTGCACTGAAGTCAGACAAATTGGCTCATGTAACATGACACTATTAAAAGATATATGACTGCAAAAATAAAAAACCTTACCGAGTAATTTTGTCTTGTTTCCAGTGAGACTATGTTTGTACACTTGAAATAAGACAAAAATGCCTGAGAAGAAACATATCAACAAGATAGGAGCTCATTTAATATTGAAGCAAAGTCAATTGTCCGATTATTTCACTTACATTGAGGAACAAATCTGCCACTGGTTCTAGTACTTTTGAATCAACATTAAGGATTTATTGACTTAAAACAAACTCCTATTTCTATGGAGTGAAAAGTTTCTTGTAAGTTAGTTTTGACTTTTTTTCAAGCTCATTAGAATGTTTGCATTAAAATCTAGACCAATAATACTTGATAAGATTTAGTGTTTTTGCAGTGTGCGACAGATTAAATCTCTTGTTCTCAAAGTCTCTCCAGCAGACCTGTACTTGCACCAATAAGTGCAGAATGTTAAAACAATGATTCTTTTGTAGTTTATGTATTTTGAAAGTAAAAATCCATGACATTTTAATGTGAAATATAACATTTTTGACAAAGTTGTGTTGGTCAAACCGGCAAAAATAATTTTCCTCTGACAGTCACCGCTTCTCCATGACCAACATTTGTTTTCTGATTATTTTTCTTGATCGTTTTCCCATCGTGTCCCTCGACCAGACAGCACACGATGCAGTATTATTCCCCCAAACATTGGGGAAGCAAAGAGAGGGATTCGGTCTGGGATCGGGTCCCAGCTCATGTTTGTCGCTCCAAGGCTGAGCCTGGGAACAGATAGTCAGAATACCGGCTCAGGGCGCCGCATCATCTGCGCCGAGGATAACCACGACTTATGCAGATCCGGGGCGTCCGTGACGCCGAGCTGGTGATGAGGCGGTAAACTCATCCCTCTGTCGCCGATGTTCCGTGTCAACATCTCTAAAACTAACAATGCGTGTTTCGTGATTCGCCGTGTTTTGGCAACTTAAGCAGACACAAATCTTCGCCGTTTTTTGTTTTTCGTTTTTGTTGTTGACTGACGTTCAACACACTAAGTGCAAACACTTCTCTGCTTTTGGTGAGTATTGTCGGAATAAATAAGCCAAAGACTCTTCTGTTCAGTTTACTCTGCCATACCGGAACCTTGTTTTCTGTCGTACTGTTGCAGTAGCTGCCACTGGGGCGGAAACTTACAGCATAGCAAATATCAATGTCTGGCACTCTTAAAGGTGTTAAGGTTGACCCTAACCCTACTCCTAACCCTAACCCTAACCCTAATCCTAACCCTAACCCTATTCCTAAACCTAACTCTAACCCTAACCCTAGCCATTCGTGTAACGATGGACAATCTTTGTGCTAAAGTTCTCTAAGACTTCTGAAAGGTATACGCATTTTCAACTTCTGTCTTTCTTTTGTCTACATGTTTTCTCTTCTTATACAGCTGATACTTCGCTTAATCTGCTCCGATTCGCTCATACCTGTGACATCTGTGTAACATGCAGTACAGTAGATGTGTCATATCCAGTGGTAAGGTGGAGTACAAGTGTAAGGGTGTCCCGTGAGTGTGTGTGTTTTTCTACATGTCGTTCTTTTGGCTTAAGCTTTTCTGATTCATTCCCAATGTTCCTGCTTTTTTACCCTCCCCCCCACTACTGTCACTTTTTATATCTGGAATGTGCTATAATGATGATTAAAAAAATGAATTAAAAGTTTTTTTCAGAAACATAAAGGAGTGTAATCAATTATTTTTTACAATTAAAGCAATTATTCGAAGTAAATTTGCAGTATTTACTTAGTTTCCTGAAAACCTGAGACGAGCAGGAGATGTTGTCTTCTTTATCTCTGGACTTTTTCTCCTTTACTTGCTCAGATCAGCCAAAACAAGAGGCTGCTGTTGGCCATCACCTTCCACTTTTCTGAGAATTTCTTCCCTTTGCACTGACAATCAATTCATGAAACGGATTTAAAAGTTAACTATCCCCTTTATGACTCAGTGTTTACAACATGTATCAAAAAATAATGCAGTGACTGTCATCTTCTATCTCTGCTTCTCAGCAAAAACAATCATAATTGTGAAAGAAAAACATTTATTAAAGGTTGTTGGTGTCTTAAATTGAAACAAAGTGTCACCACGTCTGCCTTTAAATTTAATTCCCCGTGTCTGAAATCCAATAAGGCGTTTCAATCCAGAAGTGCAGAGCGGCGACATGATTGGCTGTCCCTGGGAAAACACCTATAAATAAATCAACAAATTGTTTTTTCTTACTGTTTTCCCGCAGGTCAAAATACGAGTCCCAGCCACACGAAACATCCAGGATTTAACACAACCGTTTATTGCATCTAAAGGTCGATTTTTCAGAATTACACTCACGTGTCAGAAATAAAGCCATAAAGCTTCTTCCGAGGCCAAACCCGGCTCGGGTAGAGACACAGATGAAAACCGCCATAACCTCGAGCTAATCATTCACAGTGCTTCGCTTTTCCTGACAACAGGATGCCTCCATTTTGAACGAACTGCAGAGCGAAACTAAATGGGTATTTATCACAGTGTGCCTCCGTGAAATTAGTTATTATTAAATCAAACATCATAAATGGTAAATGGACTGAATTTACAGAGTTTTTCTGGTTCCTTGGCGCCAAACGCCGGAGCTACGTTTAACCTGTGGCATCCACAAACACACACCATGCACCAAAAGGAAGCTGGTGTCAAACTCACAACTTCCATTGTCCATTGGCTGTATATTTGCATAATATTATATATCAAAGATGAATTTGTTAACACACCAATTTCAAGACATAAAAATAATCTTGTTTTTGATTAAATGTTTTGGTGCTAGGATGAGGTGTTTGTTTTTTGTTTGGTCATATCCAGTTTCTTTATTTCTATATTTTTTGTATCACATGTCGTGATCAAATGTCACTACCGCTGAAAAAGGTGAAGACAACAGGAAGTGGTAGGAGGACGATGGCACAAATGATTTATTGTGTGAAGTTATTTATGTGTGATTTTTATTTCACTTGTTATTGAATGGAAGCTGCAAATGTGTGTTTATTGGACATAATTTCAACACTTTTTTGACAAACTTTTGAACACATTTACAATGGAAGCACAGCTTATTTTTCTTATTGTTAGATGTTTTAGTCTTTTCTGTTTCTTATAAATTTCGTTTTTCTTACATATTTGGCAGCTTCCTTTGTGTTAATTAGTTTTCTTCCCGACACAGCTGTTCCACATCTTCTCTGATCAGCCCATCTGTTCTACAGTCGTTTTCCATCGCTGCCTCACAGTTTTCATCGCTTTTCATTGTTCTTTGCTGGATTTTCTCCCTTAATAACAAGCACCTTCATTTAGAAACTACACTTTGTGTTTACATGTGTTATCATTCACTAATATTTAAATTGATTGGATGTGCCAAACTCAGAAGTAGGACAAATGTGCAAAAGATGAGGAAATCCCAAAGAGGAAAAATAATTTTTCACACCACTGTACCGCAGAACAAATGTTGCAAAAACAGATTTTAAAAGTCGTCTCAATTATTAGTTTGACTACTTTGTATCTCATCAGTTAGCTTGTAGAAACATTTTAAAGTTAAAACTGACCCGTATAGGAGGCCTGTGCCAGTTCACTAATCAGCAGATAAATTACATCAACCTGCCTGAACAACCGTTGACCACAAGTACGAAGAAAACAGTTTTGAAAAGTTAAACCCCGCTTGACTCGTGACTTCTGTGTTCGCACCCGTAGTCTCTTTCATCAAGCACACAATGCTGAGATAAGAAATCCAATTAAGTCGATGCCAGGCAGTCTTACTTCCCATCACCTCATACATTCTTATAAACAATAAGGCATAAAGACTTTAATACATTTCTGTCACAGATATGCAAATGGCGCGTTATTACGGAACAGAACAGCACAAAGCATGCGAGTTTTGATCGGCGCTGATCGAGACCACGGGCCGACCACGAAGAGGCACGGCAGCCATTAGCTGTGAAATGTCTTGTCTGGTGGGTTGAAGTGGAAACAATGAGGGAATGTTGCCTGAATGGCAAGAGCAGCAACATAATTATCACAAACAGCTCTGGGAAGTTTCTGAGCAGACTGGAGTAGCAGTCGTTAAGAGTTTACAGGCTGAGAGGCGTCACGTTGAGGTGTTGTATCAGATTACATCCTCCTGGCTGGTTGAACCTGCGAATCAGACTGAAGTCTTGAGATGCCATTTGAATTCACATGAAGCTCAATCTTTGCTCCCTTTGACTGGGCCATTCTAACCTCGAAGTCCTTAGCAGATTCTAACATGTCGTCCTCTGGGATTGTCTTGTATGAACCTCCATCCATCAGCATGTTGCTGCCACCACCGTGTTTCATTGTGGAGATGGTGTGTTCAGGGCCATGAGAAGTGTTAGTTCTCCACATGTAGTGATTGACATGTAGGCCCAAAGGTAAGTGGTGGGTAATGCTGTAAACATGTGGTCTGGATTCAATGCTAAGTAACTACAGCGTCAGTTTCACCAATAAAGAGACTTTTAAAGGGGCAGTGTTATGTAAAATGGATTATTTTCAGTTTATGACTGTTATAGCTCATTATGTGCCTTTTAAAACAAAGGAGGAATATTACGTTTTTTTGTAATCTCCACATCATATTTATAAAAAAAGGTTTTTCATCTATGACATGACTATTTTATTTTATTTATTTCAAATGGTTGGATGCATTAATTAACATGTATTTATCCAACCATTTGGATACAATACCAAATGTATCCAATTTGTATCCAAATGTAATCAGTGTAGACCACTGACTACAGTTTGGTCATTGTAGTCAATGGTCATCAACCACATGACCAAATGTAATTTAAATGTTGAGAGTAACTTAGATATTAGACACAAATCAAAAACAAAAATCAGAAACATAACTACCCTCAATATTTTAATTTTAATCAGCTGCAGACCTCTGGTGTGAGAGTAAATGAGATGGAAAGAGATATAAATACCTCTTCTAAAAAAACAAGATGAAATCCTGACCTTTCAACAATAGTAGCACCTTACAGTCACAAAAAGCAACGCTGCAAAAAAAGAAAAGAATAAGCTATAGTGTTGGAAAAGATGGAAATAATGATAATATATCTCATTTTAAAACTTACCAGCTGTACCATGTCTGAACACAGAAAATGAAAGAAAATCAGTTAATGAATGTCATGTTATGATCTGGCATATTCATCAGACTAAAAAAATGAATTAAAAGATTTAATTAAACTTTGGCTGGCATGCATTTTTTTACGAGCTGCTACTGAAGAAAGGGAGGTGGACGGGAGGAGAAGAGGAAATGAAAAGTGCAGCAGACAGATGGAACCAAATCTTGACTGGGGAGAAATAGTGGGAGATCAGGCAGATAAGGCGCCAAGTCGATGCAGTTTATCAATGTTCTGGATTGGGCATTATTCCCTAAAAAAAAACAAAAAAAAAACTGAGGACATGGTAAGGCAGAGTCAAAACAAAGACCATTTGGACTTAATTAAAAATGCAAAAGTTACAGGTGAATAAATGCTAAATATGAGCAATAAAGTCCATATTTGAGTCTCTCGTAGATAAAACAAGGAGGAAACGTCGCTGTACCTGCTATTTTCCTCCAGTGGAGCTAATTCACATGGTTTGTCTGTGAGAGTTGTGCTGTCTAAGAATAGCCTGAGGTTCTAATATCTGCACCGGAGAGTGCAGTCATTAATTTTTCTCATTTGCGGCCTCTCGGTACACTTGTTGTTTTTGTTATGTTTTCCACAGCTGTGACACTTTCCTTCCCCTAACGACACTCTGAAGACAACTTTATTGTTCCAATCGCTGCTTCACAAAGACAAGGCGTAGTTTCACTCAGTGACGTGCGGTGAGGTTCATTGCTGGTGAGGCACTGACTTATGACTTAGACACCATCCATGTTATTGGACCTACGGAAATTTCGCGCATGCGTACAACGCTGGGGAACAAAAAGACTTACCATTTACATGTCATCCATAGCCACGTCAACTCAGTGAAACTTAAAAATGTAGGTATTAATTTTGTGCTATGATCCACAGCAATGTGATCTGTATTCGCCACACTACGCAGACTCATTGCCATAGCAACTGACAACAATGCCACTTCATGTTTTGTGATTTATCACCAAAAACATTCAAGAATTCAAGAAACATTTAGTATGTTCTGTTCTGTAATACGTTTTAGGCTTAATGTTTTATTAATAAATAATTACTGTGGTAGATTAGCTACAGCTTCTACTTTACTGAATTATTTAAACATTAACTGTAGCCCACAAAACGCACAATAAGTTGAATTAAAAATCATTTTTTATATATTTTCCAACTCCATTGAAATTTGTCCCTAATTTGTCCCTCTTTTTGTCAACATCAGACAAAAAGAATGTAAAAAAATCAGGCATTGTTGGGGGACACCAGAACTTCTGAGGACCCCATGACCTCTTCCTTTCTCTTCTTTTGCCTAGAGGGCTAGTTAGCTCTGGTTAGCTTATGTTATTCTGTAGTTTTTTCTTTTTATTCCTAAGTTGTTTGTCACAACCATGATGTGTCAACACCATAACTGACCATTTACAAAACTGATGAAATTTTGTGAAATAAACATTGTTGTGCTCACAAGACCCAGGTTAGTTTAGTCAGATATTTGAAAAAATTATATTTTGTGTATATTTTATTCATATGTTGTGCTTTATCCATAGGACCTGTTTTGTCCCTATTCTCAAGAATCACTGCATTAATATTGATTAATCAACTATCACTACAACCTCGACAGAAAAAGACAAGAGTAAGAGTGTGTGTAAGGTGAGGCTTTTTTAAAATAACCTTTAAAGTGAATCCCACTAAGCTCCTTCACTCCTTGTCTTAATTAGAGGCCAGAACACATATAATCCCTACTTAATGAACAGGAGTCTTATAGCCACGGAAAAGAAGACACTTGTTTGAGAAAACCCCAATGAATTTTCCCAATGAGCCAGTTTTTAATAAATTCGTACAGTCAGATTGTCAGCCAGTAACCAGAATTCCACATTTTCTGCATGCAGATTAATCAGTTTGTTGTGGTTTTCTAAGTAGTTTCAATACACAAACGCACACTGATTAGTGTCTTGTAGTATTTCCACCCTTTTAAGTTTTCATGATTTTGTCACACTACAAACACAAATTTGGGACTTAATTTGAAACACCAACACAAAATAATGTGTGATTATGAAGAGGAAGGGATCAGGATTATATTAGTTTTACTTCACTGTGACTTTTTGTTTGCCTAATTTAGTTAGTTCTAGTTTCTACAATGTGTTTGCTATTTTTCCATAGTTAAATATTGTTTGGTTTTAGTTTAGTTTTATTTGTTATAGTAGTAGTTTTTGTTTTTTCATACTTTGACCTTTTTTAATTATGCAGCTAAAATTATCACGATACGATATATATCACAATAATCAGCAAATGATACGATTCAAGATTTTCTGGAAGATTTTAGATGGACAGAGTGAGTGTGACTGTTCCATAGACTTGGATTGAATTAATTGAACTGATGGTGTAATACTGGTGTAATAAATGTTGTTATTGTTATACGTTTGTTATATTTTTGCTTTGTTTAGATGGTAATGTGTGGCTTTGTGTATTTGGTTATGCAGAAAAGGAACGATTTTTGTCTTATTCACTTATATTAAATAATGTAATTGATCTATTTCATTATCTAGTTAATTGTAACTTTCATTACATGTCATTTTTAAAGTACATGTGCAACTGGGTGAAAAATGTAATGTGTGATAGCTGTCATTTAATTCATGTGGATTTTACATAAAAAAGGGAGATTTTACATGTTTTTCAAAACTTTAAAAAATCGGATACTCTAAAATTATAATTAAAATACAGCTGTAAATATATTTATGAACGCCATACCTCCTCCCTTAAATAATTATGTTCCCATCTATTGAAGATCTTTATTTTGCATCGCCGAACCTTTTTGTATCTGGACCCACTTATCTATGTTCGGACCATAAAAGTAAGACTTTACCACATGTCCACAAATTGTTTACCATACAATCAGTCCCGCCTGCTTTGTTTAACTAATGGGGTAGCTATTTATTTAGGCCACCATAATGCGAGTGGCTTATTTAGTTTACAGGAAATAGTCGAGCCAACAAGCTGGCGCCGGATTGTTTGGGATTTGTGGTGGGTTTGTTCATGTAAGACATTTGGCTAAACGAAAGAACCATTTAGTTTTTTTTTATATGTGTGTTTAAAGTTTCTGACAGTAAATTTGGTTGAAATGTTTCCACTGATTTGTTCCTTTCAACACCTGCATAACATTGAAATAAAAAGCAGAATGTTGCTGAGTGACTTTCTATGGTTCCCCAGTTCAGGTTTTTATTTAATCCTCAGCAGCATCTGTTGCCTCCAACCAGTTGCTAGTTTAACTTTGTCTAGGTTTTTGTGAATAACTTTATTTCTTAAAACCGAACTCAGTGTATATTTTTTAAAAAGTCAGTTTGACATTCAAGGATATGCTTCTGTTTTCTTAAACATATTTTTTAATCTATATTTTGCGTAATAAATAGGACAATTTGGTTAGGTCAAAAAATGCTTCTTGACAGGAAATCCTGTGAAATTAGAAAGCCAGTTCATTAAATGGTGCCACATTTGAAATAAAAATTCATTTATTCATTTGAGCAGCTCAGTTCAGTCTGTGGGTTGTACCCATTAAAACGTGGCAAACTCTCTCTGCTAATGCCAAACATATTATTCTGCCACCGACTATTTTTGGTGTTGTTTATGGCGTTGAATAATCAGTTTGAAGAAAGAAGATATATTCATAACTTATAGATTATTTAATTAAATAAATAGGACTTTTTGGAAGGTCTCTAGTTGCATTTCCATTACAAACGTGAGCAAAACTTTGACAATATTCCGCTAATATTGAGAAAAAAACCCAGAATTTTTGCAATTGTGACATTTCCATTAAATACGAAACACAATTAAATTCCCACATTAATTAGCTTGTCCATGCTGCATCATCGTCCTTCATCTACTTAAGAAAAACACATTGAGTAAAATAAAATCCAGAGATATGGCACCATTTATTATTCGTCTTCTGAAACGTTTATTCGGAGAACACAGAAGACGTTGGTGTTGTTGAGCCGTACAATAAATACAGAAAACAACCAGAGCTTGACAGGGTGAAGGGACCCAGTCTGGGACCAATCAGTACAATTAAAATGACCAGACACAATCGGAGAATGTGTACAAATCTGAAAAACTAATTATTGCTTTAAAAATTTGGAGATTGTAACAGTGAAATACAGACATAAACCGGTATAAAATCCCTTTCACTGGGCCTTTTTTCAGATGTTTCAATTGGTACAAAACAATCAGCAGTCTCTAGTTGTATCTTTCATTAAAGGGTTACAATAATTGATTGAAGAAATGATTTGACGTCTTTTGTAAACAGATTTTCAAAGGAGAGACGGCAGAGAGCAGCTGCTGTTCCCTCTTGACGTCGTAGCACCACGATCACAGACATGAAGCGCAGCCAAGAAACGCTTCTCTCAGAGTCGGATTTTGTTCAAAACTCATGTAAATCTGTCCCTGATGCTCCACACATCCCCCACGCTTTAAAAAAACTAACAAAAAAAACATGGCTGCAGTGCTTCATGTTTTACTTGTAATCTGATTGGTCAGTCAGGTTACACATCACATTTACAGTGAGCTGTAACCCCTAGAGAGAGTGGCTACACACACTCACACTCACACACACACACACACACACACACACACACACACACACACACACGTACACACATGTACACGCATGTGTGCCAACTTTGGCCGGCGCGGTTCACATGTTCCATCCCAGACCGATGTGTGTGGCCAGCAGGTAGCACATGGCAACCAGGCACGTCATCACCATCATGGGGAACCCCAGCCTGGAGGGCAGGAAGAACAGTGGTTAAAACGCTCCAGAAAATGTACGTCATCACATTTAATAATAATAAAAAAACATACAGACACATAGATTGGTGCTCATACAGCAACACTGAGTGCTTCAGATTCAGAATCTCAGTAGCTGTGTTTCCATTGCCCACAAACGTCAATATTCAACTAATGTCAAAAACTGCAATTCCACAGTTGCGACGTTTCCGCTAAATAAAAAAAAAAATGCAAGTAAAATAAGTGAATACGTTTGTTCACGTAATTAAAAAACATTTTTGAAATGTTGCTCATTTTTACACAATTTCTGGTTTATTTTACATTGTTACTATTAATTTGTAAAAATCCTCTTTTAGGAACTGTAATTTGTATTCATGAAGGATCTGTTATTTCTTTTTGTGTGCCAAGACAGCAAAAACAAAACAAAAACATCTGCAAGGTGGCAAATAACTTTTTTTTACTGCACTTTACTAGGAAGTATTGCAAGTTCTCTGACTTGATAGGCGAAAAAAACAGAACAGTCAAAGTCATCAAAGGTCTCAGGAACATAAAAGCTGCTGCTCCGATCACTAAACATAATCCAGTGTAAATTGTGAAAGCAGTCTGAGTGCTCCCCTGCTCTCCACAGACATTAACCTGCTCTAAAGACATAATTTCAACTTTTTTTTTTTCATCCAGCAGCCTCAGGCATAAAGAACTTTCCACATCGCACAACATCTTTAAAAAACGAACCCCGTTTAATCCACGCAGTAGGATAACTTGCAGTTATTTTATTGCCCAACTGAAGCAGCTCAGTTTTTATTCCTGAATTAGTATCGTCAGTCTGACACGCTGCCTCACTCGGCTGCAGCGTTGCAGATGGTTTCTCATTTGGATGTGGACCATGTCCTAGATGAACACATGGCTGCTCTCAGAGCCAGGAGTCTGGCTGCCTCCAGCCTCTGACACAGATCAGTATTGGAGGACAAAAAAACTCACAAACTTGCATTTAATGTCGGTAATTAAACGTCGTGACTTTAAATGAAAGCAGCCATATTGCCAGTTTCCCTAACTAAACTGATGCGGCGTGAGATGAGGTGTAGTGCATTACTACAGTATTTATACACCTTGAACTTTTCCGCTTTACGTCCGTCACCTTGCAACCACTAACTGGTTTTAGTTTTGTGTTTCTCTGTCTTTATGTCAACATTCCCTAACAGACCTCTGAGTCTTTCAGGAAATATTCACGCTCACATTAATCGCACACAACCAGTCATCCTTTAAAGATTAGGTGACATCTGATGTCTACTGGTGTCTCTGGGTTTTATGTTGATTTTTAGTTCAATCAAAGGGACTGAAAACCCTTCACAGTTTTAATGCTGAACATTTTATGACTCATGTCATTTTCATTCCCCTTCCAAGTTAGGCAAATCTTTGGGTTGCTCTATTACTTAAAATCCCCAGAAATACACTCGTATTTGTAATGTGACAAAAAAATAAACAAAAATGTAAAAGTTGTGAAAAATTTTCAAGGGCAGCATAGGAAGCAGGAAAACAATGTAGCATTGCTGTTCTGTTGCTATTTCTGTTGAGCTCTGTAAATTTATGATAACTGACAGACTTTAAAAATATGCATCCCTATTTATTCTGATGAATATTTCTAACATGGACCCCCTATCAACATAAACACAACTTTGTGTGTGGTTAGAACAGCATGAATAGTGGGGGACAAGCATAATGCTTATGCAGATTTTAGTCAATTAAAATCTTTACCTGCAGCCCACTTAGCAATGGCTAACATGAGGTTATAAAAATAGCAGGAGGCATCTGTGCATCTATTGGCTGGATATGCTAACAACAAAACAGAGATATCCTTGGATTAAATAGAAACAGTAGAATTTTTTTTACAAGGAATGAGAAGCAATGATATTCATTTATTTGTGTGTTAATATAAAAGTTTATAAATGTGTTTTAGTGTTAGCATATGATCCTAACTCCACATGCTAACATTTGAAAGGATCAGTATGTGTTTTCCAGGCACATTGTGACCTTTTATAACACAATGAAGTAACTGTTACCTTCAGTTGTTATAAAAATGCTATCTACATCAAATATGACTTACTTTATCATTTATTTAACACCTTGAATTTGGGCCTCTGTCTCTTTAAGAAACTTCTGCTCTTTCTGAAACTCCGCCTTCATGACTTCATCACAACATCTCTCCTCTATTAAACCTTTAACCATGTTTTTACCATCATTTCACTGAGAAGCAGCTCCTGTAATGAGCTCAGTTCATGCATGCCACCAGGTGTAGCTAATTGCTGCTGGCTAGTCTGAAGGAAACAGACTACAGAGGCAAAAGAAGATTTGATTAAAAAAAAACATCAGTTGTTACAAAAAATTAATTAAAGTTAGCAATATCGCCCTATTGCTACGGCTATTTTTAAATTCCCATGGATATGGATTTCCCTTTTTAATATGCACATGGAAATGTCAAGTTATCTCATGAATTGAGAGCGGGAGAGGCTATGGGGCATATTAGCACTGACTGTAGCACCTGGAGGTTAATTTAAATAGAAAAAGGAAGGCAAACTTTCTCATAAGTCTGGCAAAATAAGTAGAAATACTTAGTGAATATTAATTGTTTCAGCATTTGTAGAACTGAGGCAGCAAAGATCTACAAATGTGTGTAACTGTTTATAGAACTATGCTGTATCTATCAACTTTCGATAGATACAAAAGTTGTTCTGAAAATTCTGATTCCTTTAAGGTTTTCTCCAAAGAAAAAAGAAGGGGAAATATTTCACAACATTTTTGGTTGTTTTTATGAGTTTAAAATGCTGTAAAAGGTCGTCTCAGCTTCCTAAAGGGCATTTTAACTGGTTCCTGAGCCACGTTCCCGTTGGGGCTGTTGGGAAGCTTTAAGGTGCAACTGGCTGCTGTGCAGGAGAGTCTGCAGTGTGTTTACTTTGCATGATTTTGTAAATTATGATAATTTGATGCAAAGTTGGCACTTTTAATGGTCTTTCAATGCAACTTTTATAGCAAATTTGCATTAAAAGTGTCATTATTTACCGAATGACACTTCATGACAACTGTCATAAACATTCATAAAGACTCCTTCATGTTAACGACAGAGTCATGTCAGTTTTATGCAACCCCTTCAAATAAAGTGTTACCATTTTTTTCATTACAAAAACAACATGTTGAAGCAGGAGCCTCACAAGGTCAAAGCTCGCCAGTTGTGGAACGACTGTCCAGTTAAGAAGGATGGAGGAGGAAATCTAAGCCGGTATCACTGTCAGACACACGAGGGTCACCTCTACACACTAGATCCTTTTCTGCTGAGCAATAGCCATTTCCTCATCACAGGCACAGCATGAAGGGACAGAAGGCGAAGGGGGGAGGTAGGTAGTTGCCACAATACAGGCACAGAGAGGAACACAGTTCACCTTGTCTGAAAACTCTCCTTTCTGCCTTGCGTACTCACATGCTGACTTAATTGCATTTGATGGGAGCTCTTTGAAAGTCCTGATGCAATCTCAAAGACTCTCTTCAGATAAACCCGAGGGACGCACTCGCTTTCACTGTGGAGGCTGCGTGACGGAGAAAAAGCAAGAGCGCCGCTGCTTTCCAAAGATAATGGCCGACATGCTCTGCTGCTGTTAGAAGCATGGCCTCAGACCGGACCGAGGAACCTGGCAAACACGTCCAGAGGACGAGAATGGAGCGTTTCAAGGCAGTCATTTTAATTCCACTCTTTGCACTGCTTTCAGTACAGATGTGTCTATGATGGAGTATCTCAGCATTGCAAGGAAAAAATAAGATAAATAAATAAAATTATGGGAAGAAAGTCATAAAATTATAAGAATAAAGTCATGATATTAAGAGAATAAAGTAATAAAATTACAAAAATAAAGTTGTAACATTACTTGAATAAAGTTGGATTAATATGAGAATAAAGTCATATTATTGCATAAATAAAATTGTAAAATTATGTCCTTATCCTCATAATGCTACGGCTTCATTCTCATATTATTCCTACTTTATTGTTGTATTTCCTTTTTATTTTCCAGCATTTATTTTCATTTGGTTGGTCTTGATGTCATGGTTCGTCTTTGCTTTGCGCAGCGCTTGCCTACCAAGATGGCGCGGCTCACTACCAGTTCAGACTGGTGGGATTAGTTATGTTTAGCCAACAGTTCCATGGGTCCAACAAACAATATTCAACTGAATTATTATCTTTGAACTATATTCTTACAATTATTATTCATTAATAGAATTATATCAGTCTGTGAACGTCATTGTGTTGTGCTTTCCTATAACAGATAGGAAAGCACCTGTTGTAGTAATTCAAATGTGTTCAATCTATAACTCCACTCATCCACTATAATTTTCCCGAGTGGTATTAATACAACAAGTAATAATACTTAATTTACTAATCAATTAATATAGATAAATATGTTACATGTTCTTGATGTATGTTTTAGGAATAACCCAGAAGTTTTCCTTCAGCACATGCACAGATGAGCTAAAGGATCAGATCTTGCCGTGATCAAGACGTCCATTTAACCTACCTGACATGTATTTCACTAGATAACCAAACACTTTCAGCTACTGGACGTAGTCACTTCCCTTCCAACTGGAGTATAAGCTACACACATATCTGATGCTTTTACCATGTTTTGTAGTTTTCAGGAGATGAAAAATAGCAACAAAGACATAAAATAAGGAACCAAAAGACGATCTGAGCTACCGAGAGTCGTTCGGTTTCCTCTGCGATGGCCCATCAAAGAGGCATCCACTTCCCCCTGGGCTCATCTGGCCCCTCGGCTCAACCACCTGATACAGCACTAGTTAGTCCCAGCTGTCTGGAGGTTCGAACACACTTCTCTCTACCCACAACCCCGAACCCAAGCAGCTGTGACCCTCACTGCAGACGGCCAAGAGCAACGCTTCTATCTAGCCACTGCAAACACAACTACGATGGAGGGGGAGGAAGAACTGACAGCTCCCACGTTTTTATCACTATCAATGAGACTCAAAGCAGATGGCTGTTCCTATGTGCCTCCAGTAAGGAGGCGTGGGGGGAAAACAGCGCACCTAAAACAGAGGGGCCCTTGTAGCACCTGTTGGTTTTACTGCCACTGAAAAACTAAATGAACAGGAAAAAAGCCAATAATAAATATGTTCAGCATGAAATGATCTGGGTTACATAGGGCAACAGTAGTTGTGTTTCCATCATCCATAGAATTCCACAAACTGAAATTATGAAGAAATTGTTTAATGGAAATATGGCAATTTTGAAAAAAAAAAAATTAAATTAAACAAAAAAAAAACTTTAAACTTTACACTAAACTTTAAAAAGTTTTTACACTGCGATTAGGTTCTATTTCAGCCGTATCAAAACTGCAATAGAAAAACTGTTTTCGCATCATACATCTCACACGGTCAACAGCTGGACGTTACTGCAGTTAAAAACGTCGACGAAGACGACGACAGGAAGTAGCAGGACAATGATCTGTTTGCTTGTTTTTCAGCTCTCACAGAATCACACTGTTCATAAAAGGTTGTGTGTCATTCAAATGTGTTGGATCCATAACTCTACCCATCCACTATAATGGGAATAGTAGGCGGGCCTTGTCACTCCAAAGCCTGAATAAGACACTGACGTCTCCTCTGATTGGCTAATGAGTGCTAGCGTCATGACATGTAACTCTTTACATCCGTCGCTGCCATGATTTTTAGTCTTATCACGTGAATAAGGTCATTTACATGTGATTTTAATTTCATTCCTTATTTAATGGAAACACGGCAACAGTAAAATTATGTTATTTTGACATTAGAAGATCACAGACAAAAGATTTGCGCACATTTGTAACGGAGACTCAGCTGCTGATACATTTTTCCACGTGCGTAATGATGTTTGATGTGGTTTTTAGGGAGTTAAAGTAAATCCCACTGGCAGATATCAAAGTCTCACTCCAGCCACTATGTCACTGTCTGTCGCTTTCCATCATTACTCGGAGCATGTTGTGGTCCCATAAGTCAAACTTTTAAAGTATTTCCAGATGGTTGCATGTTAGGCCTAATAAGACTCGCATTTATCAACCTTTCATCATTGTTGACCGCCTCTGTTTCTCTAACAGGCAAACTGCAGGTATGTCTGGCTGTTACATCAGTAGAGTGGAAATTACTAGTGAGCAGGTGGAAACTGGGGAGGCAGCCTGCTTCAGATAAAACGGCATTTTGCTTTTTATTGCAACCATCAGCGAGCTCTCAAATCAAGTCTTCAGCGAGCCTGGCTTCACATTTTGTGGATTTCTTTTCTGAACAATAATTCAGTTTCATAAACTCCCTGAAGTACAACAAAGAACCCAGCAGACATACCCAACCACTCTGCTTTGTAGAAGTACGTCAAAAAGACCCAATTTCACAATTGTGGTGTTTCCATTAAAGAAGACATTAAAATCTCATGTGAATCAGCTTGTTCATGCAGGCAGTAAGTCAGTAAAAACATGCCGTGGTTTCTCCGACTACTTCCTGTCGTCTTCTTCTTCTTCGTGGTTTGCTCAGTGGGAATGTCTGCTTGTTGTTCACATGACTCGTTATGCGAAAAAAAAGTTTTCATTGCAGTGTGCAAGATAAACTAATTTTAATACTGCCAAAAAAACAACAACCTCATCCTAGCACCAAAATTTTTTAGCGAAAGAAAGAGACTGCGTATTTTCATGAGGCACATTTATTTTCAAAATATCAAATTATATGGTGAATAGAAATGCAGCTAACAACAGTGTTTACTCTATGCAGAGGAATCCAAAAACATTGTGCAGAAGGTGCAGGTGCTTGTTTTTGTTTTGCTTGGTTCAATCAAATAAAATACCAACACATTACCTTGAAGTTTGGAATTACAATGTGGAAAAAACTGAAGAAGTTATTTTGTAAAATGTTGAGAACGGGATGACTCTCGGCAGGCTCAGCCATCAAAATATCACATTTTGAAAAACCTGCAGCTTCTGCACATTGTTGGCACTTCGCACTCCGACATATGACAGATATTAATATGTAAGTATCCCTTCAGGCAAAGTGGCCCATGGCACAGGGTTCCCAAATGGATAAAATAAAGAAAAGCAACTTTTCAAGCACATAATCAGGAGAAAAGACAGAGGGGAAAAGCTTACTTGAAGAACTCCACAAAGGAAAAGCCATATCCGTGTTGTTCGGCGATGCCTGCACACACGACGTTGGCTGACGCCCCAATCAACGTACCATTTCCTGAAAGGATCGTTAAAAAAATACTCAGAGGTACATTTAACATATTTGTCCTTGTTAACAAGCATCCTGTGCACCATAAGCATAAAGGTTAAAAGGGCAAAGCAAGAAAACAAGACGAGCGTCTCTAAGGTTGTGTATTTATTAAAGAAAATGGTGCATCATTCAGTGATGACACATGGCTCCAATGCAAAATCTCTCTATTGTTTGGGCTCAACTTGCCATTTGTAAGTCTTCTGGAAGTGGATTAAGATTGTAAAAGCGTTTCCAGTTTGTGAATAACATAATGTGTCGTGGATCCCTTAAATGTCACAGATTTCAAAAGGACACAATGCTGATGCCCAGCTCCATCTACAAGCTCATGCTTGGCTTCTCCAGCAGCTCATTTAGTGGTGCTGATGTCTGTCATTGGAATAGAAGGACATGAACCAAAGAAGCTTTTGGCTTTTCCTGCTTGTGTGGGGGGAGGAGGGTTTCGGATGCACATGTTTGAAAAAGGTCTTAGAAGCGATGCGCCCCTCTGGTCAGAAGCTTGCAAACAGTCAAGAATGTCAGAGCTTTTAAAGTTACCATTGAAAACCTTCCTACACGTCCCTGTTTCTCAAGGTGAGGTGATTCTACAATACGCACCTTTAATCAATTGCAATGGCAACATTTTTTATTTTATCTGTTTGGATGCATAAGTTAAAATTTTGCAGCATCCTTTGCTCTATTGATGCAGAGTTATGCATTAAATGTTAGGATGTTTTGCATACATTCATGGAAATATTTGAGCAAAAACTGAACCTCAACCACAGCTGCTGTTGCCGACATAAACCTGCCAACCTGGTTGGCATCAACACGGTGTAGGGCTGGACAATATGATAATATACATATATGAATATAAAAAAATGTATCTCCCTTTTTTTGTACCAGATTCTATTTCAAATTTTAACACCAGGAAACAAAACAATTGAAATTAATTATGTGCATCTCCAATATCCAGTTGACTTGCTAGGATGGGCTTGGAACCCGTTAATAACAGCTTCCAGTTCTGGTTAAGTTTTCCACCGTTTCGTTTCTACAAAAGGAAACCTTCAATATCTAATAACTGTTTTTAAAATTCATTGAACTGATGTTTTTATCAGCATGTGACTCCAGTGTGTTAGTGTCCAAAAGGTGCTGGAGTGGAAGTGGACAGCAGCTCTATCAAAATCTGTCATACTGCAGTTGATTAAACTCAAACACTCTGACAGCTCCTTCTGTTTGTCCTTCCCACCCTAACAGCCACGAAGGGCCCAACGCCTGGCGCAGCAGAGCCTGAAGCAGAGCCTGAAGCAGCTGTACCCCAGGACCTTGAAGCCTCTCTCTGAAAAATGAAAATAATAATAATAAAAAAAAAACAACCCTGCCTTCCCAGGGTAGAGGCACAGCTGCTGAAACTGTGGCTGTCACCTAAAGCGTCTGATGCTGGAGGCCATGCTTATAGATCCACACGTTTGAGGAAGGGGATCAAACTGTAAAGTCCCCCGTTGTCAGGGTGGAGTGTCGCCCCGAACCACATGCGCTCCGTTCCTATTAGAGATTGATAACTCACCACCGAGGCAGGCACCCATGGCCAAGGCAAAGATGAGAGGCTTCACAGGGAGGTTGACGTCCGCATCTTGACTCAGGTTGAGGAGAACTGGGATCTGGGAGAATCAGACGTACATTTAAAATACCTAAAATATACACAGGTTTTAATGAATAAAACAGACATCTGTCTTTTTTCTGAAATAAAAAGCTAATACTGTGTTTAAAGGGACAGTTTTATATATTTTCCAGGTCCATAGTGCTCTTTCTCAGGACAATCAAGCAATTATGTTACTCTTGGTTGTTATAAAAACATAATATATATCAAATATGACTCAAGTTTGACTTCCTGATTTAACACCTTGAATTTCGGCCTCTGTCTCTTTAAAAACTCCTGCTCTTTCTGAAACTCCACCTTCAGGAAGTCAGCACAACATGGCTCCTCTATCAACCCTTTAAAAATGTTTTCATCAGCTTCTCACTGAGCAGTAGTGCGTAGTTCCACTAGGTGTTTGCTAATTGCTGCTGGCTAGTCTGAAGGAGCTCAGAGGGAGTGTTGGGCTGCTCTGTGAGGCAGAAGCTGTGAAACTGTAGCTCCGCGGAGCACAGATGAACGGTTGCCATGGGAGATTAAAGGATTTCTCAAAGATTCATGAAAAATATCAGAGCAACACACAAGGCATGTTTTTTATGAGAGAATAACATTAAAACACGATGCCAATTTCAGAAAAGTAAATTCTATTGACATATTTATTTACTTGCAGTTGAATGAAGAGTAATATATATTTATGAGTATTTCTATGCAAATCAGTTTATTCACAGTAGAAATTGGGTATTGCTGGAAAAGGTAAAAAGTTTAAACGATACAAAATATGTTTCCTTGAGCAGAAATTCATCAACAAAATTAAACAGTAACGTTAAAGGTTTTTTTGATTCCAGTTGGCGATCTTGATGTATTGAGGGACATCGAAGGACAGCGTTCGCATGATGAAAGTTTTCAGAAGCTTTTATTGTTTCCTACCAGGTGTCCTTGGAAATGTTCTGCTTTATTTTTCAACAAAACTGCTCAGACTTTTACTTATGACGTTGCAGCGAAACACGAGGTGATACGAGAGGAAAAACGGAGACGTCTGTAAGATAAAACTAACTTGATTTGATTTTTCTAACAATTTTAAACTAAAGATTCATTAATGTCAACCTTCAAAGACTTATCATTAAATTGAAACGTTTACTGGCTTTAGCCGATCGGCTGAGGATCCAGTCTGACCAGGCCTACCATGGTGGCAGTGAAGGGAATGTTGTCGATGAGAGAAGACGCCAGAGCAGAGACCCACATCACTAAGATGATGGCCACAGCCAGGCGCTGGTCCTCTGGCACAGCCTGGGAGGGGAAACATTGAGAGCGACGCATAACCAGTACGGTTCATGGTGTTACCACATCAGCCAGTCTGGGAACTCAATAAACCAAATAGGCTGTGATGAAGCTGTTTGGCATCAGGTTAAATAACATTTAACCTGATGATATTTAATGTTTGGATCCTGAAAAGGCAGCGGATTGACTATGAAACATTCTTATCTTTCAATATCAGCTGCAAATTCTAGGCTTTTCCAATGTAAAGTAAACTTGTTTGAGCGCATTAATCAATTTTAGATTGTTAGCAGTTATGCTAATACATGAAAAAATAAAAACATCCTGAAGCTTTGAGACACAATGTAAATACATTTACTGAAGAATGAACTTTTCTTGTACTTTGGCTTGGTGTTAATTATGTTTGGTATCGGCTTTGGTATTTTTTACAATACATTTAAGAATACTGTTTTTATGAAAACAGTACAAGAATGAGCAAAAAAGCAGCAAAAGTCCAAAGAAAAACTTTGCAAGAGCTTGAAAACAAGATGAAACTATTATGGACAGTGAGAGGGATGAAAAGTGTGGTTGTCCAGATAACATCCAGGTAGTGGTGCGTATTTATCACATCATTTATCATTTATCGTGACACATTTCGTAGCACGATAAGAATTCTGATTTATTGTAATCACAATATCATCATTTTAAAAATGATGTTTAAAACTTTACAAAACTGTCTGTATTGTCTGGATCATTAGTTTTACTGTTTTCATCACTGTTTGTTCAATGAACATATTACTAATTATTAAGAAATTTTTATTAATAAAAAAACACTAAATGCAGTTACTGTGCACAATTTGGTGAACCACGTTCCCTTTTGTGACTGATACACCAAACCAAATCAAGTCAAAGTTCAAAGTGCTTTTCATAATAAAAACACAAACCTTTGAAACATTACAGTTTTCAAAGTGTCGTCTTTACACATAAAAATGTTGGTTAGTGTTTCATTTATCGCTGTACTACGGCGTCTCTAAGCTGGTGGTTTTCAGTCTAGGTCTAAAGGAAGTCAGTGTTTCGGCTGTTTTACCATCTTTGTTCCTGATTTGTGGTGCATAGAAGCTGAATGCTGCTTTTAAATAAGTAGTACAAATAGGAATGTTTTTAAAGAGCGTTATTTGTGATTGCTATGCCATCACTGCCATGCAATTACATAAAGGAGAAGCAACAAATAATTCTCATGGTTACTTTTATCTCTATCACAATAGGACTAAAAGATATCATGATTAAACTTTAAGTCTACTTCGCCCACCCCATACTTCTAGGACTTCAGCAGCAGCTGTTCAGGTCTGCAAAGGTCTCTGGTTTGAATCTTCTTGAGCTTCTCTTTTCTCTCCCACCTCCAATTGTATAAAAGAAACTACTTCTCTTTTTCCGCTTTGCCTCCAGTTGGGCCATGACAGAGAGACGCTCGGCTCCACCTGGCTCGCTGTCCATCGTTAGAGGAAACTCACCAACTTAAGGACCCACAATGACACACCGCCTGTCATGTGTGATTATTAGCCTCAGACAGGACCCGTGTCTAAACGTGGGCTGACGTCCCCATTACTGCTTCAATTCTCCGCTAAGAGACAACTCAGTCGCCCCCCGGCGCCGGGGCAAGAATATGGGTGAAAATTACCAGAGAGCTCAGTCGACCGCCGGCAGGTGCGAGAGAGACGTAAACAAAATAATTGAATTTGGAGCTTGTGCGGAGCCAAAGGATCAATATGCATAAAAATGCAATATCAAGTCACCCGTGCCCAATTATCAGTTATGCCAGCCGAACTGATACCTGAGCCACGACGGCCGAGGCGGCGAATCAAGAAGGAGAAGGACTCACTTTTATCAGCAGCGCCGTCTGCTCTCCAATATAGTCGATAAGCTGCAGCTGAGCTAAAGCCTGAAA
Organism: Micropoecilia bifurca; assembly: GCA_903067075.1. NCBI lineage: Eukaryota > Metazoa > Chordata > Actinopteri > Cyprinodontiformes > Poeciliidae > Micropoecilia > Micropoecilia bifurca. The sequence goes on from CAEGAF010183681.1 coordinate 101,071, forward strand.
AATGAAAAGGGGATCAATAATAAAGAGGGGAGAGAAAAAAAAAGTCAGGAGAAAACCACTTAGAGGTGGGAAGAAAGAGAAGAAAAGCAATTTGGCTTCTATTTAGCAGTCATTAACCGGACAGAGATAAATGCATTCTTGTTATCATAGCTAACACTGAGAATCAAATATATATATATATCCACATATGGAAGGTAGACCTTGTGGGAGATGGTTGTCTAACACTATACAGACTTCAATGATTCCAACAAATAGTTTTGGCCACATTTGTGCCCAAGAGTCGAAAAGACAAAAAACAAAAAAACAAAAAGATCCCGTTGTGTCAACAACCTTTTCCTTTCCCTACGCATCACGGCTGGTCGGTGAAGAAAAAGGTAATTACTTTTCACAATGTGAGTTCACTGCCAAACTGCATTTAGGTCACACCCAAGCGGGCTGTCAGTGTGGCTAAGCTAACTTATGAGGCGTTTTTTTATCATCAGGTGAAGCTGTTTGTCAAAGATAGACTATTTAATATTTTTCTTTTCTTAGGTATCAATGTTTGATTCCCTCTTTGGATTCTAGCAGGGATAAACAAAAACAGGCTCTTTTTATTAAATGTCACACATAAGGACTTGTGTGGTCACTACCTCCATTAAAACAAAAAGGCCTGCAAAGAACAGTAGAGTGGCCCACTCCACCCGGTGCAGGATGATCTCAAAGTCCTGGACGTCGGCCAGAACCAAGAGCCAGAGGGCCCCCAGGATGGCGATCCAACCTGGCAGAGAGACAGAGGCATCACCTGATGATCATCTGCAACTATGACAACATTTTAGTTTTAAATTTATGATGAAAAGAGTATATCTTCTGAATATATTAATACAGCTTAGACTTTTTCCGTCTGTAACCTCAAACATCAGTGTATTTTATTGGGATTTTATTTAGCGAACCAACATGAAGTGGGATGTTCTGTATTCAGGCTGTCAGAATCAATACTTTGCAGAACCACATTTTGCTACGGCAAGAGCTACACGTCTTAGTGGTCCTTGTGGGACGACTAAGTAGTCTCCAGAGTGAAGCAGTCGTCAATTCGTAAGGTAAGGTAATTTTATTTATATAGCACATTGTCAGCAACAAGGCAATTCAAAGTGCTTGCGTCTTTGCAAAACAGTCCCAGTTCAGTTAGTTTAGACAGAGAGGGTTTGGAAATTTACATTTTCAAACGTCTAATTGTCAAATTTTTTAGACTTTAGGACAGGACAATGCATGACTCATTCAACACAGTCCCTTTTTCAGTCAAAATCACAAATCAAATTAAGAGTCACAGAAATAAATGTGCTTAATGAAAACATGTCAATTTTGAAAACACTAACTTTTTTGCTAAAAAAAGATTAAGTGATTTTCAGCCGTATCGAAATTTGTTTAATTTGCAAAACTTCTTTTGATTCCCCCAAGTCATGCGATCAATAATGACCTGACATTACGACTGGCGGAAAACATGAAGAAGACAACAGGAAGTGGTGGGAGGATCATGGCGCAACGTTATCTGATGACTTGCTGCATGAACAAACTTATTCATGTGTGATTTTAGTTGTGTTTCTTATTATGTTTTCTTGACATCAGCAAAAATATCGACAAAGTTTTGCTCACATTTGTAATGGAAAACTCTCCAGTTGACTGCCCTGCCTGGTGCTACTTTTAGGTATATTTGCAAGTGTGTGTGTGTGTGTGTGTGTGTGTGTGTGTGTGTGTGTGTGTGTGTGTGAGCATGCAATTAGCTAAAAGAGACAGAGGAAAACAGAATTATTTATTCTCAACATCTGACCTAAAATCTCAATAAAACCAATGAAGTTTGTGGTTTGTACAATGAAGCGTAAATATCTGATCACAAGAGAAATGGTGCTTTTAAAGCATCAAATTGTTCTTAGAACATAGACCTGCGTCTGTCCTTTATTTTATGACATGTTTTCACAATGATTCACACTTTTCCATATATAATAAAAGGTTTTAAAGAAAGCACACACCAGCAAACCAGAATGTCGCCATGGTTTTAACATTCTTTCAAGTCACGCTACATAAATTACTTCCTTCATGCAATGCTAACTTGTTCCGATAAAAAAAAAATTAAAAAAACACCAACATGTTCTAAGCTGGAGCACATGAGCTGGTGCCGATAGAGAGCGTTTCTGGAAGAGGAATGGATGTGCATCCACTCGGGGAAAATTTGATTAAACAGGTAAGCAGCAGTAATTGGCCTGGCTCAGACCTTTGGGAACGGCTTGCACAACTGAAGGGACGTAGAGAGGAGGAGGAGGGCAAACTAAGAAAGCAACAGAGGGGACGTAGTTAAGACTGTACAGGCTAGAATGTAAAAACTCAATGGTACTTTGAGGCATTTTTACAAGAATCAGCCTTAGCCAACCACAGCTGTTAGTCACTGCCACAGTTCAACAGCACAAGGGAGAAAATGTATTTCTTTTGACTCCAAATGTCTCGCAAAAGCGGAGAGTTCCAGTGAAAATGTCAGAGAGAATTGTGTAATGGCAAATGATTGAATGAATTATCCTGACGGCCATGATTTACCTGAAACACCAGCGTTGTTTCCGTCTCCCATTAACTCCTAATAGCAGCTAAATGTCACATCCAGTGTCTCATTGTATGAGGCCAAAATATACGGGGCATTTTCTCTTATACAAACCTAAAGAACAGCTGCAGGACTGAACCCATCAGATGCTTCAGCATAAACGGGCACTGAAAGGCTCCCACTGCTGTTGATCAGAACTTTAACAGTTCACTCATGTTCTGCTTGTTGGGTTTTTTTGTGTGTTTTTTTTAGATTAAACAGGATAAATTGGGCCAATATATTAGTGGAAGTAGATGGAGCCACAATATGACCAATTCCTGCCATTCTGTCGCTAGTATCTTTGCACCTCTTGAACTTTGTCATAATTTGTTACACTGAAACCACAAACTGAAGTGTATTTCACTAGGACCAAACATGGTAGATTAACACAAAATACACTTGTTTCTGTACAGTTCTGAGTTTAAACCAAGACTGTACGCATTTAGGAGTATCGGGAAAATATTTGTTCACCTTCACAAGTGCTGGGCATGTCGGCTAAGAAGTTTCTCTTTGCTAACAGTGAGCTGTGGAGATTTATTTTATAGTAAATGCAAACAAGAACATCTTCCTGAAATAAAAACCAAACAAGACTCTGCTTTACGTCATATTCATCTACCAGGATTATAGTTTACTAACTGGGACATCAGAATTGCTCTCTGATCACCTTGAAGAACGGGAAGTTAATTCAAATATACTTTGGTTGCATTTCCTTTGTTGGAATTGTTAAGACAAAATGTAGTTTTTGTTTCAATAAATGTGTTAAAACTGACAGATTGTACATAAGAACAGGACGAGGTTATACTTCTGCATTACTAGAAACATTTTTTTAGGATTTCTTTTACACATCATGGGTGGCATTTGTGCTTCACAACAAATCTTATTTTTTTTTTCATTATTGGTACTGCAAAACATTTTGTGATTTTTTTATTTATTTATTTTTATGCTCAACAACAAACTAAACATGCAATCATTTTATGAAACCAACACTCTTGTTTATCTGGGAAAGGTCAAATAATTTTTTTTTCATGAAAAAGTCTGTACCTCAGCAGAGGAGTAAACATCAGAATTTGAGTAATTTTTCTTCAAAAATCCTTGCTTGATTGACCAAAGTTTTGTAATTAAATTAAACACAGATTTAAGCGCACCCAGCTCTGCTTTTATGTAGACTGGTGAATATTTGAGGTCGTTTTACTATGAAATTATATGTGATTTGGACAATGACTCTGCAATAAAATCTATCTGTAGAGAAGCAAAAAGAAAGATTATTAAATGATCACAACTTAGGTGTGCAGCTTGGAAACTGCAGCTCAGAGGAGGAGCTGCGTCTCGAAGGCGGAGCTAAGTCCCCCAAGGCGTTTTGAACAGCTGAATGGTTAAAGATAAAGAAGAGTAAGAGGGCAGATACTCCTTCTATTCTGTTTAAATAGAGGGATCTAACACCAAATTCTGTACAGATTAATAAGATAGAATTGTAAAGCGTTCATTTTTTGCATTTGGTCCATTCCAAGCACAGTGGTGGCAACGCAAACATGTCAATTTCAGTAGATCTGACTCCCCGCACCGGAGTCGAATCACTTGGTGAACAATCAAGCAGCAATTAAATCCTAACATGTCAAGCTAATGACATTTTAATGAGACTTAATTCTGAAGGAGCGTGTGAACGAACAGGCCGGGCCGACCTGCAGCTGCAGTCAACCCTGACTCCGAGCGGCGGCGCGCCTGCAGTGAGCGATGCGTGTTTGAACGAGAGCCGCCTCCCCTCCAAGTGCGACAGGAAACGCAGTGCAGCGGGTCGCTCCCCTTTGATGAATGTCACCCAAACGGTGGCTGTAATTAACTCGGCGCGGTCGCCGAGGCAGACAGACACCTGACAACAACGTCCTGCTGAAAACCGCGTGCAGCTAACAGCAGAAACATATTTGTGTCCGTTTAATGGAGAACACGAAGTTCGTCTTTGACTTGGACGGTGTTTGCTTGAACATGAATGAAACTAATAATGCTCTAATTAATTGCAGTGTAAATGTAGTAATACTTTGGCGTGTTACATTTCAGTAATTTGACCTTTTAAGAATTTACAAAACTGTTTTTCACAAAAAGTGTAAAAGAAAATTATTTGTGTAAATCTGTATGAATTCCTTTGTCTATAATTGCACTCTAAGAAAGTGAAATTTAAGACCATTTTTAAAGCATACCAAAAATGCTTTTCCTGAAGTGCAACAATAGTTTCCTGCTGATAATTGCACTGGGACGTTTTGACTCTTGTGTTTTTCACTCACATTATTTGCTGATTCTTTCTGTCCCTGTCGCTCGTACTGATCTGAGTAAGAAAGCTTTTGTTCACTCTGCTCCCTCTTTTTGGAATAAGAATCTTCTAGACGGATTAAATTCTTCTTTTTTAGTGTTTTTTACATCCAAACTAAATGTTCTTGAGGCCTATTCAATGACGTGTACCTTTTTTTCAGAGCTCGATATTTTTCTTTCAGTTGTTTCAGTATGTCTTGTTTTATGTTTGTTGCTGCCTCTTGGCTAGAACTCGCTTGAAAAAGAAGTATTTGATATCAGTGGATTTTTATCCGTTAAAGATTAAAACATATTAGCAAACTTTATTTTAATATCACCACTTTCCTAAAATAAAATATTAAATTAAATCTTATTTTGTTTTTACTTTTATACCTAAAACATCCTATGGAAAGAAAAAAGTGGTCTGTTTTTTTGGGGTTTTTTTTTTTTTACTAAAATTACTTTTAGCAAAAGAACAATAAAAAATGCCAGGCCATTATTTTAGGAAGGCAAAAAATAGTGGTAATAAAATGTTTGTAAATTGACAATTAATTCAAGTCAAAATTCATTCTGAATCTAGCATAAGTTTTTTTTTTAGCAGCACCACACAAAGTTTTTTCTTTCTCATTTGCAGAGTGAAGCATGGTGGTAGCAGCATCATAGTGTGGGGAGGTTTCTCAACAACGTCAGGAACAGCTAACCTTTTCGTGGCTGAAACAGACATAAGAGTGGAAGTTTATCTCTCCAGCTGTGCAACAGTCCCTAACATGCAGCTGTGCTAAATGGGACTACTTTAGCTAGAAACGACCCAGTTAAAGTCCAGAGCTAAATCAAAAAGTCTGGGTGTGACTGGCATGGGCAAAATTTTATTTTCAATATGAGCAACGCTGAAGAGATAAAAAAAAAGTTCACAGAGACGTACTTTATAAGACTTACAAAATATACATATTGATGTTTATTTTCACGGACGATTTCCACTTTCCACACCACAAAAACAGTTTCATCAACTTCATGGAAACTACAAAAGGCTGCATTTTAACTGAGTGATGAGTCATTTTCTTACTCAACTTTAGAATTCAACTTTAGAACCTGACAGGCGTGTTGCTACGCTAACACTAAACTCTGCTAAAGCTCCAATAATGACCCAAAACACTGGTGATCACAATCATGCGCATGTCAAACAGAAGTAAAAACCTACAGCAGCCACTTTGACTCATTAGGCTTTAATCTTTTCAGGTGTTTGTGATAAAAACATGCCTGTGATAAACTCATTAAAAGAGGCTTATTTGTGAAGGTCTGACTCAGAAAGGTGCTTAAGAATCTGACAGACCCAAATTCAACCAACCCAGGCCGTTTCTAATTTGAGTGCAGTATAGAAAAAATACACTAAAAGATTAAAAGAAAGAGGGCTGCATATTTTATTTAAAATTATTTTCAAATGTAACTCATTTTAAGCTGCCTTTCTGATCTCTGGGGACATTTTGAACACCTGAACAAGATGGGATCAGGGCCACTAAGAAAAAAAGTTTAAAAAAACTAAAGAAAAAAATGTGTGTGTGTATATATATATATATAT
>CAEGAF010183690.1:0-42656 GCA_903067075.1 Micropoecilia bifurca
TGCGCTTTGTCTGGTTCCTCACCTAGGACCTGTCTGCCTTGGGTGACCCTACCAGGGGCATAAAACCCCAGACAGCATAGCTCCTAGGACCATTGGGACACACAAACCCCTCCACCACGATAAGGTGGCAGCCCAAGGAGGAGGCACTCCTCCCGGGCAAGTCCCACCGGGAGGAGGCCCCGAGGAAGACCCAGGACACGCTGGAGGGACTATGTCTCGCGGCTGGCCTGGGAACGCTTTGGGGTTCCTGGAGGAGCTGGAAGAAGTGGCTGGGGAGAGGGAAGTCTGGGTCTCCCTTCTGAAGCTGCTGCCCCCGCGACCCGACTCCGGATAAGCGGAAGAAAATGGATGGATGGATGGATGGAAGCTCTTACTTGAGAAGGAACCCTCTGCCTCAGTGTAAAGACTGTTGAAAAATGGACAATAAATTGAACAATTTTAGTCTCATCTTACCAGAGCATAGTTTCTCATGTTTGCTAGATCCCCACTACATGACTTCTACTTCTCCTTTATTTAAGTTTTTACAACAACTTTCTTCTTGCTCTTCTTAGATGCTCTTTAACTTGAGTACTTTATCTTAGCTTAATACATAAAATCCCAATAAATCCACTAACATATAGAATAGAATATGCTTTTTCTATTTACAAGGTAGCTGACAAGCTGCTCCATCCAAGGCATTAAATATTATTAAATACAAATATAGCCATTGCTAATATAAAATGTATTAAAAAATATATATGACTATGGTAAATACAACATGGAAATATGTTGATCTATAAATGAGTTCAGAGAAAACTTTGATTTTAGTCACTCAGAGTTACACATTGTAAACTCATGCATTTTGGTATAATGAGTCTCTAATATGACAAAATAAGAACATGTTCAAATTGCTTCAATACTATTGCAAGACATTATAGCAAATTAAGTTCTAGTCACATGGTGAAGCAGTTTGTAAAGAAACAAAAAATATCTCAATATGTTTTACTGTCAACTTTGTGGTTTTAAAGTTGACCAGAGATATTTTGTGTTTCTTTTCTTATTTTTTTAAACGGTCTGTTTTAGATGCTGTTTATGACATTATGTAGTAAAAACTAAAACTCACTGAGGAGAATTTTCTTTTAATGTGCTGCAAAAGGGCTGATATTTCCCTCAGCAGTCTTTGACCATGAAACATGAGGCTTATTGAATTCTTGATAAGTTACACTCACTAACGGGATTTTTTATCAGTTTCTTTCACACTATAGTTTTAGAAAACAAAGCTGTGGGCATAAAGCTATGGACACAGTACACTGCTTCACAGTCTTCACAGATTTTGAAATGACTATTTCACACTAACATACTGGTTTTAAGTAGTTTTTATGTTGACTGAAAGGATCTCACTCGTACCAACTTTGCCTGTGGCAGCACCAACGGCTGCAGTACTTATCAAACTAACCTGACCCGTCAACCGTTTGGTATTCTTGATTCTCATATATCAGTTATTTAAGCTAGACCCCAAATAAACCACTTTATTTAATGAGTTGGTGAAAATGATAACATTTTTTCTTCTGGAAATCTTACTAGTTATTTGATGCTCATAATGTTGAAGATACAATAACATAAAAATGTTTCTAAAAAAAGAGAGAAAAAAAACCAAAAGATCACAATTGTTGTTATCCCGTCTCACTCTAACAGATCACTGGGCCGACTCTCCCTCCTCACTGCCCCAACTAGTGCAACTGATGCAGTTTTTTCCTATAGGAAATTGGGGGGTAAAATTAGGCAAATAATTGTTTGGTGTGACTCCAACTTAAAACACTGAAAAACTATTTTGTTCCCGTTGCCTATTTAGTTTCTAAACAATTCCTTGCAAATTCAGTGTAGTTTATATTATAAACTGTTAGTTGCACGAAGGTTTGACCTTTTGAGACGTTACAGATTTTATGGCAGCACTGTAGAAGCAAATAAGTGGCATGTTTTATCTTATAGCATTTTGGTTTTTTTCTGTTCATTTTTGATTAGCTACATAAATGTCTTAATATCACCCATTTAATAGAAATAATACCAATTCATTCTTTTGACATTTGTACCTTCTTTTTATCTCCTCCTATGTCAGTTTTCTATCTCCAAACTATTTCATAATTCCATATATAAATCATTGCATACGTTTTTCAGTTTTGTTTTAGCATACAATTACAAAAATATGGCTAGAAATTGTCATAAAATAATAAAATCTCACTTCAAATTAAATCTAATTTTTTTTTTTTTTTAAACTTTACATTTCTTTCCATTCCCATTTATTTTGGTTCTAACCCTTAGTTTAGCCCAGTTATTCTTACACAGTATGACAGATTATGACCACTGGTCAAGCGCAGTTAACTCTAGGTAACCTTACACTTGAGTTCAAGTAGATTATAGAAATGTATTGCATGATTGATACATAATGTTCCATCTGGATGGCACCATTGCATACCTGAAAGGTTTAGCATAGAAGAACAAAGGTTAATAAAAAAAAACTAAGGTGACAAATCATTTCCAAGATAAGTTTTAATTTGTATCTTATGATTAGGTTAAAACATTTAATCTAATTCTCATCTAAAAAATGTTCTACTAAAACACACTTTAGAGTTTCAGTTTGTTTCTTTTGTGCTGTTGGAATCAAATAAATCTTTGAGCTTCAATTTCACTGGGGTAGATAAAGGCAGCCATTGTTTTCTTTTGTCAGATTAGATTGTGGACTTGGCACATTATTATTTCTGCTGTTCTACAGTTTCACATCTTCCTCGCTTACTATCTTATTTTTAGTAGGATTTACTTCACATTGATGAGAATTTTCATTCTTTGTCAATTAAAAAAGGTCCCAATATGATTTGTAGAAATTATAAAAGTGCAGTTTTTACCCCTTTGTGCATGTTGTTTATGAAAATAGTCAAATATATAGTCAAAGAACGTATTTACCTAATTAAAGCATTCTTCTGCTTCTCTCACTACTTATAAGAAAAGTTTAAACAGTTACATTCTCAGATGAAAATCCTACTGCTGTGGCATTAAATCTTTAGAAGATCATGTAAATATAAGGTACACAAACTTAAATGTAAATATAATATTTTCTTTAAAACCATCATTGCTTGTTTAAATAAAGTGAGTGACATCTTGTGGTTCTGGATTGGAAATACAAAACCCAAGATTAGGACTTCAAGCTGCTGCGGCTGCTGCTGCTGAGCAGGGGAAATGTTATGTAAGGAGGACAAAAACCTTGAAGTAAACAAATTAAATGCATGTCCAAAGTCATTTATAGGCCAGAGGAATTGGAAACCGTGCTGAGAACTGCCACATTTACTTTAACTCTATCTGGATATTTTTATACAAGACTTTAGTCTGAGATTTTCACATCAACTCTGTTCAACAACAACAACAACAACAAAAACTTTTGTGTTTTAAAAAAGCAAAAACTCTGAATTTAATTCTATTCTATTTGTCTGATGGACAAGCAGTAGTTAAATTAAAGAAATGGCCCTTTGCTGAGCCTTCTGCGCTTGCTTGAAGCTGATGCATATTTAATTCCCAGCTCCACAGAAACAGACAATTGTCAGATCTCAGAATACTAATACACTGATTTAGTGAGCTATGAGGCATGGCCTGCATGGCCTCATTTAGTCTGTGTGCATGACTTTGCATTTGCTCAAATTCTATTTCACCATTTTCACCTTTGTTTAGTAACTAGATGCATGCATATATACCAGCAAGTTTCGTCTATCTGCAGTCGGTAATTTACCCGCTATGAATCCTGCTCTATTACATACGGCAACATATATTTTATGGTGATGATCTCTGTCTTATACGAGTTCTTGTCAGACTGTCACAACTCATTGTCCTGATAATGCATGGATCTGAGTGTCTGTGCACCACATAAACATATTTCATTGTTTGAGCTGTTTTGAAGTTTTAAGCAAGTTTTGAAAAAGTTGTAGCCAAGACTCTGCTAAATGTATTAATGTGTTGAGTGAATGTAACACACTTTTAGAGTAGTTTATTCCTGTACTCCGCGGGAGTAAATTTTTAAAAAGCTTGCCACAGGTTGTTCACTAAATTGAGATCTGCATTTCAGCTATTGCTAATCAACTAGTCTCAATTATTTAGCAGCCTCAAACATGTTTTCTTGGATTTCCCAGTATTTAGCTTTCTCTATCTTTAAATGAGCTCTGACCAGTTTTCCAGTACTTCCAAAAGATTTAATTCTCACAGCATGATGCTGCCACCACCATATTAGAGTGCAGGGATAGTATCTTTAAGATGACATGTGAAGCCAAAATGTGACATTTTGGTCTTGTTTGACCAGAGCATCTTCACATTTGACAAATTCTCCCACTCATTTGCAAAGTCGTGATTAAAGTCAAACACGCAGACAATTAGCTTTTAATATTTATGCAGTTTTTCAGTCTCGTGGGGGTTTTGAACAAGCTGTAGCTTTGAATGTTTTATTCATGTATGTGCATGTGTGAAGGGACCTGGACAAGCTGTGCTCTCTGTTCAACTGCTCACAATTTTGCTAATACTTTAAGTGTGGCTTATTTAGTCAGCACCCTGTTATTACTGTTTATTACAGCCTTCTAAATCCAGATATTATGGAACATTTCAATCAATGACGAACTCAAAATTAAAGGACACACTGACTGCTATCAAGCCCAAATTAAGGAGTTATGTTTGTCACGTCAATAAGTAGTGCTCTTTATTAAATTAGTTGGGGAAACCAGGAGAGCACACAGAACACAATAACTTTTGTTTTTATGCATAAATCCTTTGAACTCAGGTTTTTCCCTTTTAGATTTTAGGGCTTCCTGGTGTGTGATTGGATAGGAAATCATGTTAAACCAATTCTCTCTGCAGGTTCTTTCACAATGCAGTTTCTGACATTAAAGCTTGGATAAAAAAAATTAAATGCTATGATCACAGGCAGGTTCACAAAGCAGTTCATGAGTACAACAGGAATAGAACGATGCGACCTCTTCTACCTTCTCTTCTACAGCACCGAAAATGAGTTTTGAGTAAGTCCACATGGAAGTCTGAGGAAGGGGATCTATTAAGAACAAAAATGGAGGTCAGCTTCAGCTCAGGTTTAGCATCATTTGACATATAACAGAGAAGCTGACATTAACCTCAGTCCACCTTTTACCTTTAAGAGCTTCTTATCTGATATATCACAGCCCTTCTTTTGAGGATGAATGCTTTGAACAGATGGAGAATCATCCCATTTGAAACCTTGCAAATATTGAAAAAGCTGCGTTTTTAAATCGGTTATTAGCGCATATTTATGGTTTATTTTTTATAGGTAATCTTATGACTTTTATGTTAAGATGTCTTATTTTTAATGTTATCATTTATAGATTCATCTTATATTTGATCTGATTAAAGACGAGTATGATTAAATTTTTTAGACAACTATCCTTTCTCCTATTATTCAGGTTTTTTTTCTTTTTAAATGATTTTTGAGAATTTTACAACTGAATTGTTTTATATATATATATATATATATATATATATATATTAATGTTATGAATTAAAAAAATAATTTCCTTACATAAACACATTTTAGAAAGTGCCTCCATAATCTGCACAACATGCATTTAGACTTCAGAATGTAGCAGAAAGATGAAATATAACATATTGTCAGAGAAATGTATAACAAAACATATAACATCTTGTTAAACTAGTTTGCCCTCAATAGTAATGGCTTGTTAATTATTTTCAGTGTATTGAAAAAAAAAAACAGGAACTTTGTTCCTGACTCATCCTGTTATCTCTTCAGATCTTCCCTTCTGCTCTCTGCGGAATTGTGTTTTATTTTAGCAACAACCATTTCTTAAAAAAAAAAGAAAAACAAAAGTATTGTCCATGGCTCTAAATGAAAAGGAAATGAGAATCTCTACATCATTGTACAAATACAATCTCATAGAAAAATCTATCAAGATATGAAAAGAATAGCAAAACAAGTTTCTTACACGGAAACAAGTTGTCTTTGACCTTCTAGATATTTAATATTTTTCCTTGATAAGAGATATTGTTGTTCACTAGGAGCAAGCAAGAATATTATGAACACAGACGCAGACACACTTGTTAAAAAACAACAACTTTTGAATAGATGTCAACAGCTGTGACCACAATGCACTAACGGAATATAAAATATAAATCAGCTTCTAGCAGCTCATTACTTTACTAAAACAAGTGTGATAATCCTATAACAGATTTGACTGTTATATTATTGTCAGGTTTTGGTAAATAGGATTTAAGGATGACCACCTTTAATTCTCCCATTCAAGAAGAGCCCAGTCATGTTTAAACAGAATATGAGCTTAGTGTTAGGACAGATGGAGTAAGGCCCTCAGGGAACGGTGATAAAACCAAACAGAAGCACTCACTTACATTTTTAAGCCATTGCATAGACATCAAATATTGCAGGTCTACTGGATTAGAAGACTGTGAAATAAGTCACAAATAACAGAGAAAATTACAGGGCAAACAGAAATGTGCTTTTCTTTTGCTTTATTTATTAGCTTTGGCAAGCAGACACAGCTACTGCTCTCTTACCTGACAACTGCAGTGAAAAATGAAATATGCAAAAATCTTTTCTAATCTTCAGGCCATTTATATATTCATATCACTGTAAGTGCCTTTATCTTTGTGCAGTCAAATGAGAAAGTGTTTGGTGGAGCCTTTTTTAAATTGGCACTTGTAATCTAGTGTGCTGCTTCACACTTTTTGATGTCACACAAAGTCGTCAACACCGAACAGCAGGAACGAGCAAAGTAAGTACCTCTCACAGGCCTTTTTAGTATTAAAAAAACAGACATTGTGACTTGTAACCGAGGTAGAAAAAGCCTGTCAGCATAAGTATGAATTATAGCAGAGCTTCGTTTTATTCCTCTGCTCCTGCCTTCGATTACAAGAGCCAAGAGTCGTGGGGAATAGATGGGGTTGTCTTTTAACATAATTGTGATTGCATCAAGATGATTGCCTCGTCCTCAGCTTTCATTCTTCTTCCTCAACCAGCAAATTAAATTTGTCTCTGTGCAGAGATAAACTATTACATCTTTGAATTTGGAAGTTTTTTCTTATTATTATGTCAAGTTAGGCTGAGTGCAGTGTCCTTTGTGTGTCACATCTGCTTTGTGTGCATCAGTGCAAACAGGTGGTCAGAGGTGCAGCTGTTCAAACACATTAGCCTCAGCTTCAAAGCACACAGGGTTCTTGCATTGGCCAGTAGATGGCAGTGTTTACCTGTAGCCGTTCTTGTTCTCGTTTTTTTCCTTTCTTTTTTTCTCCCTGTCGCTCTCTCATTCCCCACCCTCTTTCTATCTTTTCCATTTTTATCCCCTTTTCCTGCAAGTCCTTAGAAACAGAGATTTCCAGTCGTGCTCATCATCAGTCTGCGTCACCCTGTGTGGTTTTGTGCCATTAATGAGATTGAAGGCATTTTATGGTTCTGAGATGTTCTGATTTATGTAGATACCTGAACTGATCTTCGTCAAAGGGGGATTCAGGATTATATTACAGGGCAGAGCTTTTCCAAAATGACCACCAGGACCAGATAAGTTGGACAGCATAACCTTCTTTTCTGCCAGGATATCCCCTTTCATATGCCAGTCATGTTGTCATCAAACTGTCCTCTTGCACCTGATGTAAGAACTTATAGTTCCTGCATTTGTACCATCTATGCACACACGTTCACACACAAACATGTTTTTCATTTGCACACCTCTCATGGAGCATAGCTTAGAGCCTACGGCAGAGATCCAAATTGCACTGGATCATTTTCCCATGGTTTACATTTCCATTTGCTCATCCTCCAGTGCACATCTTTTGCTATTTCAGAGGTTGTTTCCTTTTCCATTTCTCTTTCTTTCGTCTTTTTCTTTTTTTGTTCTCATTGTCTGATGTGTTTTGAGCCACAGAGGTGTTTGAAATGCTTGTATGCCTCCATGCATACTCTTAACCCATTTGGTAGCAGCCTTGCATTTTTATGTAAAACCCCCCCTCCCATATTTTGCAGTGCCTGTTGTCTCGCTGTTCAAGCATATGGTCCTCACTCTGCATAAATTATGGGCTAACTGTAACTGGATTTACTTGCAAGCTGAAAGAAAGTGTTCACGACAGGCCGTCGTTTGAACCTCACTGTAGCGAGCTATGGCTGCGTAAGCTGCTCCCCAATGATCCATGTGGCCATCTGTGTCGAGAGTGGTGATTGGACATGTTTATGGTTATTGGATAATCCACTGAGACATTTCCTAAAGATCATGCGGGGACTCCAGTAAACATTAAAGATGTCAGAGCAGTGAGAAGAAAACTGATCATCTTCTTCATCTCATTATTGCTTCATGCAATGCATTTAAAGTGCCTGGCAAAAGTATTCAGACCTCTTGGAATTTTTCACATTTCGTCCTGTTAAGGCCACGGACTATTATGTGATTTACCAACACAAAGCAGTTTCCATTTGCTAATAAGAAGGTGCATGTTTTTTTTGTTTTGTTTTACAAATTAAAGTCTGAAAAAATATGTGATATGAATTTGTATTCAGGTGTTGATGATTTTTAGAACCACCTTTTCAAGTCTATTGGTTTCTACCAGCTTTGTACATTAAGAGGATCACATTGTATAAAATCTGCTATGTAAAGAAGCTCAAGCTTTGTAAGAAAGCTCGAGCTTGAGTGATATTTTTACAAGCATACATTTTGAAGTCACAAATTCTTTTTTGGACTTGGGTTGGAAATTACACTTCGTTTCGGCCATCTCTCTACCTTATTTACCCGTTTATAGAGTTGATGTTTATGTCCATTCTCCATTGCTAAATTGCCCATCTTTCAAATCTCTCCACAGACTATCAGTTCAGTTTATTGCTGGACTTTGACTGGGCAAATCTTACACATGAAAATACTTTGATATAAACCATTAATTACACTGCAGCTCTTGCCCTGACCATGACCCATGTGTCTGCTGAAGAATAGCATTCTCAGAGCATGATGCTTAATACAGTTTTGTGAAGTATTAGTTCTAGGCCATTTGTAGCATTTTGCGTATGTAGTCCAAAAATGTTTTTGCTGCGGTCTCATCTCTCCCAAACATTGAATAACAATTTAGACTAAAGATGTTATTAAAAAAAAGCATTTTATTTTCAATTTGGTTTTATTTGCATATGTGTGTTTTAATATAATGTACATTCTACTCAAAAAACTTAGTTTGTGCCTGTAATTTGACAAAATTTAAACCACATTTATAGGTTACGAATGCTTTTGAAAGATGATGTATATGATAATAAATTACATGTCCTTTTTCTTTTTA
This sequence comes from Micropoecilia bifurca, assembly GCA_903067075.1. NCBI lineage: Eukaryota > Metazoa > Chordata > Actinopteri > Cyprinodontiformes > Poeciliidae > Micropoecilia > Micropoecilia bifurca. The sequence continues at coordinate 9,313 of CAEGAF010183690.1, forward strand.
TATGCCCTTTTCCTAAGAGATTAATAACTTGTGCTGCTGTAAGAGTAACATGCAGACAAGATAACGTTTTATTGTTGCTGAATCGTGACAGATGTATTATTAATGTGCAGTGACAACACTATGATGACCCTTCCGTGGGCTGTGGTTGTATATCGTGTATGAGAAACTGCAGAACTATCTGCAGAGACTATGGCCAGGGAGCAACCTGCCTGTAATGTATGGAGATGTATTCATAACTGAGGGATAGCTTTGTTGGTAATTGCGATATCAATCTGTGCCGTCTCATCTTTGCTGTCTTATTTCAGGCTCCTGTTTTTCTCTCGCTTTTCCTTTTCCCAAACGCACATTACACTCACTCACACACGCACACACTTTCACTTTTTCTCTTCTCTTTCCGCTTCTATAATTGTGACTTTGTGGGTTTTCAAGATAGCATCCTGATCCCCACAACCGGTGACACTTTGATGGTGAAGGTTAGAGGTTTGCATGTACAGATGCACAATGATGTAGACACAAACAAGGGCTAAAATACAAATGAAAGCATTGCACACAGTGCCAAGTGCCACAGCTATTGACAGGGACCCTGTTGTACTCAATAAAACTCCACCCCTACTGTCATTTTCACCTTGACTGAGCCACGTGTTAGCCCAGAGGTACACCTCTTAATTACAACATCCTCTGCCTGCTGATTCGAACACTGTCTTGTTTTCCATGGACAGATGCACCTGTCAAGAAAAATATGAATAGGGGAACTAAGCTGGAGTAATGGGACATGACCAGGGAAAATGGGGAAGTATCGGTTTGTTTGTTGCCATTCGGTAATTAGCCACGCAGTCTTGTCTTGATGGCAGTGAGGCATCAGGGACAGTGGCAGGAGAGTTGGAAGAGTTCTTGGTAAACAGAATCCATACTCATATGAGTTGAAGCTTTTTCTCCACGGTCCACTGTGCTTTCTCCACCTAGTATTTCCTCACAACTTTGACTCAGTGACTTTGAATATTTGAACTCAACTTAATTTCACTCAGATTTAGAGTAGCTTAGATTGCTGACATGCAAACAAGGCACAATGATTGCTTGTATTTATATGTCTGCACAATGAATACAGAGTAAACATAACACTAATGATGCCTTGTAATAAGACTAAAGTCTAAGGCTTCACGTCTTTGACTGTTATTAATTTTTCTATCTTGGTTTTAGCTCTTATCAGTTAATTTCTCACCATTTGTCTTGGCTCACATTCAGTGCAAGTAAGCCGGAAATGGGCCCAAGTGAACATAAGTGGACGCATCACACCTTTTTCTTCATGTATGTACAACCACTCAAATTAAACAGAAACAGCCACCAAAGTAAAATACTTTTCTGAATCTTTAAACCCCTTTCCGCAGCTCTTGGGACTGGATTTTTTTAGTGGGTGCAGCAAATTACTTTTTTTCTACTATCTTGCCTTGCAGTCAAGGTCTTTCAGTAAGAGCCTTAAATGCTTGCTTGCCCACTCAGCTCTGCTTGGTCTCATGAATGCGGGGGCTTGCTGGCTCTTGTACAGCACATGCACTGGGTGTAAACACATGGACACAGAAAGTTTGAGTTGGAACATGTCAGTCACCTAATAAGGCAAAGTTTAAGACTAACTGTCCACCTGCTTAGGATAAAAATGGACATGTCATATAGATTAATGCCGAGAGAAGCTAGTTTTACAGGCAGCATCACTTCTCACAAATGTCCTTGATGGTTAATCAAATCAACAGTAACCAGAAAAATATCTTGACTCCACTTTGAAAGGCAATTTTCCTTTTTATATTGATCCTTATTGAAATGAGAATGGGCTAGAATAAAACATTCTCAGCATAACATGGGTAAAATGATTTTTTTTTTTGTATTTACACGAATGTAAAGCAAATGTATGAATTGATTTAGCCATTTTACTAAGATTCTGCAATTTAAATTTGAACCTCTATGAACATATTTCATTTTACAGTTACATTCATATTATGTATGTCATGAATTTATTGCTTAAAAAATATAGAATAAACCATGTTCTTATTCCTCACAATATGAAGTAAGACAAGTTCAACCAGCTCATATTAGCTGCTTAATCGGTTGGGCTTGTCAACCGATTAAGTGTTGCATTGAAGGGAACACTTTTAGGTTCCACATCATCACAGCCTATGTTTTTCACAAGCAAAAGTATTTCCAAGCTGCCTTATTTCTCTCTGTTGTAAGCAAGAGAAAATTGTTTACAACAGAGACAAATTATTTCTGTCATTGTGCAGCAACAAGTTGGGGCAGGGAACGGTCCTCTAAGTGTTGGGTAGCACCGAAATGCAAAATAGTTCCTGGTCTTATGATACTATACTATAGAAATATCTTTGTATAGACATTCAAAAGACCTAAAATAAATATTTAAGAATTATCTTTATTGTACTGAATGGAGGAATATCTTAAAAATGGGTTTAAGCTACCGTCGAGTACCTGGTTAAAGTTGGCAATCTCTTACATTTACTCAGCTAAAAGGGAGCATACAAAAGTTTTAAAAATGTTTAGGAATGTTTTTCAAAGAACGGAGGGAAAGTTATTCTCCTGAATAGATGAATAAACCATCCAGATGGACGATTCAGGCCAGCTTTTCAAAATAAGCCAGTAGGAATGGCTCCTCTTCTGTGGATCTACAGGGGGCAGCTGAAGCACCCAAAGAAAGGACTTGGAATAATCCGTCATTGGTTGTGTATGCTATTCTCCATGAGGGTTTTGTTCCCCTGACGCACTACATTTAGATTTTTTTTTGTCACTTTTTTTACTGCAGCTTTTGGCAGTCATAATACCAAGTGGAAGGCCTAGAATTTCCATAAGACCAGTAGCTGCACATGCTTGTTAGAAGCACTCAGAAAATATCAAAATTTCCCCTGTGGGTTCCTGTGTGGAAGCGATGCCTCTCATCTCTGATATAGTGGCTTGAATGAATCTAGCTTTGTTGAAAGGCCAATTTAGTTGTCATTTAGACATAATGAAGAGTCTTGCTGCAGTAAAGTTAAACAATCAGCCAAAGCCTATCTCTCATACAGCCAAACTGAGATCGGAAGAAGTTGGATTTTTATGTGCTCAGAAAGTATAATAGAAGTTTTAACGTTAAAGTTGTCTTTAGGTTTTTCATGTAAAGAAAAATCTAGTTAGAAAAGGAGCAGGAACTCACTTACTGCGACATCAACTTTTAAGTTCTCATGAAATTTATGCGTTTTAATAGTTTTATGTGTAATTTTCTTTTCAACTTGAACGCAGGGAGGATCACTTCTTGATTGATAATATTACACTGAGCTGAAAGAACCATTTCCTCTCATCAGGACTGCATTTACTTTCAAGAGTTATTTTGCAGCAAGGAAACTGACTTTCTTTTTCATACTTATGCTTCTCTGACAGTATGTCTTCATCTTGTTAGTTCCACATCTTTTGCCTTTATCCCTTTTACAGTCTTTTAAATCTCATTATGCTATCTACCAAAAGATCTGCTGTCTGCACATGGTGCTGTATGCAGCTGTTTCCTCCCTTCCAGGAATGCCATGGAGGCTTTCAAAAGGAAATCTTTTTCAGCTGAAGATTTTGAACCTCTTCTGAACACCACCTAGCAAATGTCACTGTAGTGATTTGTGAAACCTTTAAAAATGTTTCCCCTTGCTTACCAGCCTTGCCAGCTACCTGTTCACATTTACACAGGCCCTTCACACATGTACATACCTTATCTCATATTTTTTTAACCAGTCATGTGAAACTTAAATTCAAAATTGAACATTTAGCACTTTATTAATTTCCAGCTGAAGATAAAATTGCCATCTGTCTGCTGCGCATAGTTTTAGCAAGACTTAGATTGTCACTTTGTGCAATGAGAGATGAAGGGCACACATTTTATACCCTCCATTTTGTTTCGTGGAATCAGCCATTTACTGTATTTAACATCACTTTAGTGGGTTTCACATAAACAGGTTTTCATAAACAAATAAAACAAATGTTTCACTTTGTTTTAACTGCAGACGGGTGTATATCTTAAAGCAAAAAAGACAACTCTAGCTCAGGCTCCCAGTTTTGTGGGATGAAGGGCTGTGAAATAGTTAAAATTTTAGAGCCACTAATATTTGACGTCACATTGCAGCTTAAAGAATTTTAAGAGATGACAGAAAAAAAGTTCCCACCTACTGCTGTGATCTGACAGCATTTTTCAGCCTGTTGGATCACTGGCTGAAAAATGGCTGGCTACATTGTGAAAAGTAGAACAACACGGAATAATATTCTTTGCAGCAAAGAAAGTATCTTCAAGACTACTCCTAAAGTCAGCTAATTTGTATTTATATATTTTTTGTTAAATTTACCTAGAAAATAACAATAAATACATGAACTAGAGAACAGTTAATGTAATTGTAATAATCAATATGTCATGCTGTCTAGGAGCAGTGGGACTAACATTTGTTTTCCAGTTTTAGATAAATACAGATTATGTTATACATTCTGTATGCAAAGAAAAATATGTTACCGTGGGTATTTTTACTTAAGGTTATACCATGACAATCTCATAATTACCACCTGCCTACTGGAGTAATGTGACACCATCTATGAAATTGTCAACATGAGATCGAGTAACAAAAACAAGACGATACAATTCATGAATGAATGCATACAGGATATATTTTATAAAAGACAAGTTACACTTGTCAGAGTAAGCTTCTTCTGCTTAAATCGGCATGTGAAAATGTACATGGCAAATGTATATAACATACTTCAGTTAGAATAAGGACCTAAGAGGCATCTAATTATAAACGTAAATCAGACTGTAGATTCAGGTCACAATCATTAAAATACAAACCTCTGAGATTCTGTCAAAATCAGGTAGATCTTGAAAAATGTGCACTTTTTGTGACTGCAATATTGCCTTAATACATTTGACTTGTGCTAGCATTTAACCAGAGAATATAATAAGAAAACACAATATAACATGGGTATGGGCCAGTGTTTGTCATTTTCTAACATATTTGTAATGTTTTTATTCATAAAACTGAGCTGATGTGAAAAATGGATGTTAATTTTCATCTTGTTTCCTTTTTGTTTCAGGAGGGAGAGGGGGTTGGCCATGTGTTTTTTTTTTTGTTTTGTCACGTGACATTAGTAGTGACGTTGGTGTTGTGGCCTGTACATAAATAATGGTAAATATGAGTTATTGGCAATGACAGCAGTATAAATATTGGATATCAGTATCCACCCAAATTTTGTCCAGAATAATAAGAAAAAGAAAGTTTAACAGCATATTATATTTATGCAGAATTAATACTCTGTCAAATACTTGGTTAAAACATGTAAATCTTGCCACAGGTTTAAACTGTACCGCAGCTTTAACCCTGATCCCTGATGAACCCTGATGACTCTTGAAGTAAACCATATTGAAAACTTGGTGATATAAAGATTTATTGCAATGACAACAGAGGGTGAACTACGTAACTTAGAAAAAGCACAGACAAAACCTGGAATATTTTGGACGCTGTTAAAATGTAATCAAAGGTGCTGATCGAGTTCCAAAAGCAGGTTTTTGGCCAGCTTTGCAGGAGAAAGAGGGCTTCTTATTAATTATAGCACTGTCTGTGCTAGCTCATGGAACTGGATTCACAATGGCTGTACAACTGAATTGATGACCCTTTTGGATCATCGATTTATTTTTGAATTAGTAAAATCTAATTATGCCTGTTAAAAACCAGTCTTTTGCTCATCTTTTGTACTCATGCACAAAATGATTACAATGTAACTATATCACTGTTGAGTGTTAATGATGACTGAAACTGAAACAAAAAATACGTTTTGTTTTTATTCTTTTGTCCTGTTTGTATGCACAGAAGTTTTTTTGTTTTTTTTTCTTTTCAGAAGTGGATTACACATTTGAGTTTCCAGAAGCTGCTATATGGATACTCTGTTTGAGCCCAGCTGATTTAGACAAAAAAATTACAAGGGGTTAGATCATTCGAATGGACATACACAATGTCTACTCGTAATGATTTCTTTTGAAGGGATTGCAGTAAGGGAGGTTTGGAGTTATCGTTGTGCAAGGCTGAATTTGGAGTAGCAGAAAATGAAAAGAAAACCGTATTCATATGCAAATGTCGACAAGTTCCTGTGTGTCTGCACAGTTTTCAATTATGGGAGAGATGTATATTTATGACAATCCAAAGCAAAGTGGACGGGGCTGTCCGATTCCATTTTGTGAGTTGAGTGTTGCCTTGCTAGAGTGCTATTCTCTCAACAGTCTCTAAAGTCTGAACCTTTAATCTTCAAAACCTTTTTATGATGGTAGTTATATTCAAGAATTCAGGGAAATCATAGCATCTAGTGCGGTCTGCAGTTAACAAAAGTCTGAAAATACACATTATGTTTTGGGATTGTAATTTTTTCTTTACCTACTGCACAAAGGAGGGATAGGAGCTTCTTAATATTCCATGAGACAATGTAATTTGCCTCCAGTGTCGGTTTTTATAAAATAATGTTCTCTTTTATGATTTTAATGACTTCCATTGAATTATTCTGGTAGTTTTCTGTCAGTGTCTACTCCTGTAAAGTTTTAGACGAGCTTTCATCTGTTCTTTTCTGTTTATTCTTTCCGTGCATTTTTCGGAAATCCCCTTAAATTGTATTTAATCCAGAAATAAGCAAAAATAACTAAATGGTTTCGCTTTCTTATTTTGGTTTACATGGACATGCACCTGAGATTATTGCTTTTGAGGGGATGTCTTTAGATGGCATAAACCTTGGCTGTTTCTGACTCACCAACAAGGCAAAAAGCCTTAACTCAAGAGCCTCACCAGTCCAAATTCCTCCAAAGTAGTAAAATTGTGTCAGATAAAACATGAAACCAGCTGGTAAAAGAAACATACTTTAATAATACTTCAAAAGAACATCGCCTCAGTAGAAAAATATCCCTGTAACTACACCATTGATATGTATACACGAAATACTACAACAGCATATATCAACTGTAAAAGCCACGGTGCTGTTTGTCTGAGTTTAATGCAGCATCAGAGGATCTATGGTGTCATGGCAACCCCTTTGGGTTGCTGGAGGAAGTGTCTGCGGCACGTAATGTAATTTCTGTGACATGCCTGAGACACCTTGCATTGTTTTAAGCCGTGTTAAATGTCATCAAGACCCAAGAGAATCACTCTTACACAATGGTACATGCAAAAGAGCTTCTGTTCAATTTTCTGTTGGGTAATTCAAAAAAAAATTTCTTCTTTCCTCCAATCCTTCTTGGCTCAACAAGTTCCTATTAAGCAAAGAAAGGACAAAGAAACAGACTTTCAAATGTTAATTGCTTCTCTTTGTACTTGCAATGTCTAATTACATTTATTTTATTACAATACTTGCAATAAACAGCAGTTAATGAGGGGGATTAGTAGGTGAGCCATGATGGCCATAATTACCTCTTTAAACCACCATCGTATGTATGTCTAAGGTCTATTGTGAGTGGAGGCATGGGGTTACGACAATGGGACTATTTTAAAGTCCTTCATCATTACCTTCTTTCAAGTGATTATTGTGATCCTTTTCCGTTTGTACGTAGACTGTTAATTTTATCAACAGTGTCAGATGATTCCATTGTTGGGACAAAGCATTTCCAAATCTCTGCATTTCAGATTTACAATAAAGTCATTCCTCAAATCAAGTATAGTAAGGCATTTAGACAAGACTTGCTTTTACAGTACCACCAGAGGGGTCAAGAATAAAAATATATAGAAGTTCAAAGCAGGGTTTAGTTATAAACTGATATATTAAGCTTCAGAGATCTCTGCACTGCTTTTTCCATCGTGTGAAAAACGTGGTATAGCATAAGAACAAACCTACCAAAAGATGACCATCCACCTGACCTGACGAGCCAGGCAAGAAGAACATTAATAAGCGAAGCAGCCAAGAGGTCCGTGGTCCCTGTAAAACAGCTTCAGAGACCCACAACTCAGGTGGAACAGTCTATTTTGACAGTCTATACAAAACAGTAAACGTGTAAACACCATTCGTGTGGTCGAACTTCATAATGTCTTCTGTGGGAACTTTTGAATGATTTTAAGGTTCACTTTCAAGTAGAGATACAACAGAATGGTTTGGATCAAAACATAGTCCTATTAAATGGCTCAGTCAAAGATATTTATAAACTACTTTTGAATCATTCTCCATTAAATTAAAATATGCTTAAGCTATTTCGCAAATAAGAGGCAACAAAGACCTATCTAGATGGCTACAGCTGGTAGACATACCCCAAAAGATTTGTGGCTTTAATTGCAGTGAAAGGTACAAAATATGGACTTAACAGTTGAATATAAATGCCTGGCACACTTTCCAGATTGTATCCTGTGAAGCAATTCCAAACCATGCATCTGTATCCTTCCACTTTAAAATGATGCACTACTTTGTTTTGGTTTGTCATATTTTTGCAAAGCATTATCTGTGATTCACAGTTTAAATGATTATTGCAGATGAATAAGACAAAACTTGTGCACTTGTGAATGCAGGCTTGGTTTATTGAAGGCCCGTCACCTTCTTTATTTGAGTTTCAGTAAAGTCATCTTTTAGTATTTGAGCAATTCCGTTATGTTTATCAGTGAAGTGCAAAAACTAAAGTTTCCAAAAAGATTTCTTTCATGTTTTGTTCCCAGCTGGAAGCAGGAAACTCCACATTTGTACAGTCCCCTTCTATGCACAGCTCATTATTTTCTAGACAGTCACAGCGTGAAGGTAATACTGACACAGAGAAAAGCCATCTGACTTAGTGGGAAATGTCATGCAAGTAGCTGGATAACTCTGCATGTGCCTATGCGGATGTTGCTATACAAAGGAGCGACAATGTGGACTCCTAGTGATGTTAGTGCATGGAGAGCACTCAGGTGTGCTCCTTTGACTGGTTGTGTGTGCCACACCCCATGATGAGAAAAGAGAAAACGCAATATTACAGAGCCTTTGCCCCAGTCCTGCTGTTCTCTTATGCGACAGCAGGAGCTGGCTTGCCGATATGACACTCCTTATACTTTCACTTATTATCACCTCGGGTTCAATTAAAAATGAAGACGGCTTTCACACATTTGTAAATCATATTTCTTAAAAATTACAGTCAAGAGAGGGAAAGAGCTATGTCCGACTGTTAAAAAAAGATGGTATTTTAAGTCATGAATCAACTTGTCTTCCTGACAACTACTGTGACGTTCATAGATCTGAGCTTTCCTTAGTTTATTGTGTGTAGAAAGCAGACATAATTACAACCTCGTCAACTAACAGGTTTAAGTATGCAAATTACTTTGCCTTCCTAGTCTTTGATGTGCTGCTGTGAATTTTAGCTCTTGACATAAGTTCACACAGGCGCTGATCCAGTGACGGTGTGCTGCATTCTTTATTGCCCCGAACCTTTTTGTAATGTTTGTACTCGGTTTCAGGAAACCTTCTCTATCTCATTCACAACCTAATTAGCACCAGTGATATTCTGGAGCAAACTGTCTTGCTGTGTGTGAGAAAATTACTCTTTGACGCTGCTGTCATTCATCTAAATATAAACTTGTACAATAGACGGAGGAGGCACACAATTGAGAGGTGAAAAAAAAAATAGGTTTTGGGTCCAGTTGTCCTTACCAACTGGTCAGATTTATCTCAGTGCTCCTGAGCTGCATTGTGTGATGACATTTATTCCTATTCACAAAGGTAATTTATCTGTTTTCATAAAACACTGAATTGGAAGTACTATATGCTGGAAGGTGAAGTAAGCATATGGTTTGTACTCTGGATGTTAATGAAAAGCTTTTTACCTGACACTTTTTTCATGTTCTTCTTCTAAATAACTCGACTTCAGTCAGAATTAATGAACATCTCTGAACATCAATTGTCAAGTCTTCACAAAGATTCTCAACTAGATTTCAATCTGGACTTTAACTACGCCACTGAAGCAAATGAATTGCTAAAAGGAAAATCCAATATATCTCTTTCTGTACTTTTAGGGTAGTTGTCCTCCTGGAAGGTCAGGCTCTGCCTCAGTCTAGAGTCCTTTGTAGCCTTTATCAGGCTTTCTTCCTGGCTTGCCCTGTAATTACATCTGTATTGAGCTTGTTAGAGTTGATATCCAGCAACTCAAACCACCTGCTACCACCCAGTTTTACCCTCCATATAATTTTGAGCGTAAGATATCTGACACACCGAGCTCTACATGACTTGACTAAATGTTTACATTTGCTGTTCACCTGCATGGTTACCAACAGGATTATCAATGGCTTTCTGATTATCTTTTTTCATAAAGCCCAAATTTGTATAATTCATGAGGTTCACCTCACAGCTGAGGTTCACCTCAGCTGTGAACCTCAACAGCTCCTCTGGAGTTATCATGGGTCTTCTTGCCACTTTTCTGAAGAACACTTTCCACTTTTCACTTGCCACTTTTCTGAAGAACACTTTCCCTCCTTAGCCTGTTAGTTCAAGTAGAAGCTATCTCTTAGTAGGTTTGCACTTGGCTCATAGTTTTTCTTCCTAGATGAAGGATAAGACGGAGTTCCATGTGATGTTTAACACAACTTCTTCTTTACCTTCTAAATTGGAGTTATTTGCTACCTAGTGTTGGTGTATTAAATCAAATTTGCATGAGATACATTGAAGTGCGTGGTTGCAACTCAACAAAGTGTAAACACTTTTCAAGGATATAAATATTTAAGAAAATCTTAAATTACATCCTGAATTTGCAGAGTATCAGATTTTGTATACATTCAAAAAGAAGGAGTTTAATAAATAAATCTTTCTGTAAACACGGGCTTTTGTGGGCTATATTTTAATTAGATAATTAACTCATAAGCTGTTCAGGCCTGGTGTGAAAATGCACAGCTGTGAATTGGTGGGTCTGTCCAGACTTTTGACTGGAGCTGTCTTCTGCTGCCAGAGAGTCTGGGCGCTAACCCAACTACTGTTACCTGTATGGAGGAGAGAATTTGCGTTGGCTTTATTATGCTACTCTCTTGTATAAGTGATTATTGTGCTACATTTTTAAGAATTACAGAACATCCAGTAACACTTTATTTGAAGGGGGTGGATAAGACTGTCATGACACTGTCAATAAATCACTACTGTTTAAACTTTACCTTTAATAACATAAAGTTACCTAACTTTTAAAGTGCAATCAGTAATACTTTTATAAAAAATTTATGTCAGTAATGATTTCTAGGTTAATGCCAAGTTGTCATGACAAAGAAATTTTGAATAATGTCAACTTTCTATTAAAAGTGTCAGAATTTACCAAATGACTACTCATGAAGGGTTGTTCATGTTTATGACAGTTTCATGTAAGTATTATTTACCCCCCTTCAAATAAAGTGTTACCGAACATCCATACCTTACTGTTGTTCTGATAATAAAAACTTTTGTCTCCCTTACCATCTTTAGCTCTGAATCAACAGGATAAATGGATGTCAGTAAAATAGATCTCTTACAAGAGTTTCAGCTATGACAGAGATAAGAAAACACTAAAACAAATACATATTTAAAGTTTTTTATTTCAAATCAAACCAAAATGTTAACAGTCCAGTTTTAATATGTGCTCAAGATCAGAATTGTCTTACCTTAGTATCCTACCCACATACTGCCACTAAAAGATGGTATACTTTCTACGATGATGACTGCATGCCTGTGCCAGAAAAAGTCGGGAAAAAGGAGAACTAAAAGATTACTCACCCATTGTAACTGTGATGAATTGATGCATCATTTTGTCTTCTAGCAGTGTTTCCATTTTTGAACAAATGCTTCACGGCAAGGCACAGAAAAAAGTGAGTGCAATGAGATATGAAGCAGCTTAAACCCAAGGCAACAAATTCCTCTTGAAGTGACTCGGTTGTGGTGTCGTATGGGAAAGGGAAAACTGATGGCCTAATTGATGGAAACACTATATTTCACATGATTTTAAGATATTCAGATGAGAATATCCCACAGTGAGCTACATTTTTGAAAATGGATTATGATGAATGTTGTTTCCTTGGATAATCAGGCTGATTATGAGTAGTCTTAACTTTTCACCATATGTGTAGGAGACCATAATCAAATCTGATATAATCAAACCTGCTGGATCCAAATTTAGAAATTAATCAAAATGTGTTGATCGCTTGAAATTATATCTTTTCTCAATGTTTGTTTTAGGATATAGAAAGTAATACCATACATTTATAGTAACATTAAAGAAAACCCTCTGTCAATTTTAGGATTATAGCTTGTAAACAATCTGGTTTTTATCAGGTTCTAAAGTAATTAACATTTTTGCAAAGTCTTCTTTGTTTCTCAAAGAAGTCCTTTACTTTTAAAATTCTTGAGCAGTATGTATGTGAAATGTTTTCTGTTCAAAGAATCCTTTCATATATTTAGTTGGAGAGATGTTCACCCTTGTTGCAACAGAAACAATTTTACTTAATAATTTTGCTATTGCTTCAATGTCTCCATGGTTACAATTACTCTCAGAAGAAATACATTTTATTCCATGTGTCATGTCAAAATAAGCTTAATCATTATTAATGATATCAATATTATTCATTTTATCAGAGTTGCATGTATTCTATTTTTATTGTCTTATCTGTATATTCACAGCATTTGGGCAGTTTTTGTTTCACAAGTGTAGTTTGTCTAGTGGACTGCAATTTCTTTTTCCTCTTTATTTTAAGACAACCACGGCACTATTTACACTTTTTGTACTTTTTCTTGGAATACCAATTCCTCCAGTCTAAGGAAGACAAAATAATACAATACAATCATTGATACATAACTTAAAAGCATGCACAAGTTGGCCAAAACTGAGTAGGTGCTGCATTAGCAGAACAAGATAGTTTTGTGGACATTTCAGATTTAATTGCTGCAGTTTTATGAACAAAAAAGTCAAATTTGTGAAAGTACACAGCAGCAGAAATGATTGCAATGATTTTGTCAAAAAAAAAAAAACTTTAGGATTTCTCTTGTTTTTTGGTTTTTTCTTGAAAAGTCTAGAAAAATGTTTAGATCAGGTCTTTTTCACCGTTTCATTTTAGGGAGACCGTTAGATCTCCAAGATAGAACCTGTGCACTTATGTAAGATTAGTTTTCTTCCATAGTTGTAAAACTTTGTGACACATTCTCGTTTAACTAGAAATAGACTCATTTATCTAATGGCATACCTTTTTCTGTGAGATGGCACTTGTTTTAATAGGTGCCACTTGATCCAGAATGGATGACCATTCTCTACTAAAGCACTGGATTAAAGTGTTTACATCATTTCCATCAGAAAGCAGAGAAGTGTCAATAATGACAGAGCATCTCTCAGCAGAAGTCCCAGTCATTATTTGTCTGTGAGCCTTTAATTTAGCTTAAAACTAAATTTAAGGTCAATAAATTATGTTTACTCAGTTGTACGTCCTGATGGTCGGAGAAAAGACGAGGTCCAATATATGGCCTTTCACTTTTGGGGCTGATTCCATGATGGCATTGAATACAAATATAAATAGCAATTAACTCAATAGCAGACAAGGTGTGGCCAAGGCGACACATTTCTGCTTCACCTTCTATAATCAGGATTTAACTTTGTCGTAATTGAGAATAGGACCGTTAAAATGCAGTTGTGTTGCTTTTACTCACAACTGCTGGTGCTTTTACACCATTTCATTTTGAGTTTGTTTGTTTTTTTTCTTCGACAAGGTCAGTCTGGTCCACAAAACACGCATTCCACAAAGAAACCTGTGGGGTAATTCTTTGCCCTTATTTCTCTACAGGAAAGAAAACAAGGCATGTGTTCCCCATGGTGTTTTCGTATTTGGATTATAAATTACCTGCAGTATATGCAGTACGAAACGACCCGTCCTAAAATGCTAAGGAACAGGTATCACACCATGATGCTGGTTAAAGCTTGCTGATCTAGTCCAGCTCCTCCCTTCCCTTTGTTCTCATTAACAGACCACTTTGCAGAGAAAGCGCTCTCACCGTGAGACATTGTGTGTCAGAAAAAAATAAAAAAATGAATAGATGCCTGAGTCAAGTTAAACAATTTATGACAAGTTGTTTGAGAAACTGCCTGTGTTTATGGAAGATAAAGTATCACTGCAGAGCTTTCAGATGATCACTGCATGGGTTTTGGTTTTCAGCGTGACTTTAAAGATGCATCTGAATGGTTTCAAACTGCAGCATGACCAGGTGGAAAATCACAGATACAGACATGGATGCTGCAGTAAGGGCTTTTCCATCCAGCTTCACATGTGGGAGACTCTGCAAGGGAAAAATCCTTGCTGCCAGTTTGCAGAAGACATTTTCTGCCACTGGCCTCGTGGCTTAAAAACTGAGTGTACTTAAAGCTGTTTATATCCTAATTTCCACATAATGAAGATGAGAAAACAATTTAATCATCAATTATCTTGGACGCTGACTTAAACATAGAAAATAAAACTTCAAAGCAGTCAATTAAAGTCTCCAATTAAATGTCTTTTTTTTTTATTAAGTAAAATATTGGCAGGAGGTTGGTGGGGGGTATCAAACAAATGCCCCCTGCAACTTCTCCAACAGCCATTATTTTTGTCTAACTCTTATAAGTCATTCAGGAAATTTAAATGTATATACTGGTCATTTCAATAAATTATATTTGGTACGTTGGTTAGTGATATAAAAACTGAAAATGCCATTAACTTAAAAATAACCAACAAGGCTCTAGATTTACTTATTTATTTTTATTCTGAAGTCATACTCAGCTTCAAGGAAACTTAACAGATTTTATATTGCACAAATTTAAAAAGGTCTTATGTGTAAAAACTGTTTCTTGTACTGCCCATTTGTGCAGTGGAATCAATTCTTGGAGAATGCAAACAATTCTTTGAATATTTTTATATCAACTCTTAAACAGTGATTACAGAATTGTATTAGCTGTAGGAATCCAGTTGTTGAGCATTTTGCATGTCTCTGTGAGAAGAACACCATTGTGTATTTTTATTTTAATATTCTAGGACTTGTAAATAATGTTTATTTTTTCTCTTTTTTTATTGAAAACATGTTTTTTTCCCCTAATTGGTGTATTTTCATTAAGCGTAATTTCAATTTGTGTGATTTTATTGGTGGAAATGCAAGTGGTGATATGATGGTCAGATTTCACAGTGCTCTTTTCTTTTGGGACATATGAAATCAAAGAAGAAATATCTAGTTTACTATAAAGTTCCCTGAAGGTGAAGACATTTTTTTTTTTTTGCTGAATTTGGACCTTTTCCTCTGATTTATAATTAGTGGTTTCTGAGTGATTGTACTCGATCTGTTTACAGACAGCAGCCATACGAGTCGACCGTTGCAAGTCTATTTTAATCACTGGCTGTAAAAGACCAGAACCTAACCAAGAGTCAGGTGCTGTTCATTAGGTCAGTCAGTCAGATGGCAGGGTATGACTTACATCCCCCCTGGGCCATCATGAAAACAAGATTTTGTCAAACATAGTGAAAGTCAACATCAGGCATCTATTGAACCCTGGAACAGGGCCACAGAAAGACAGTGCAGTGCTATGCTCAAGACTTCGCTGAAATCCCTTGTAGACAATATAGTTGTAATTAAATATTGGTAAGTCCTGGAAGGCATGTTGGATATAGGCTGATGTGACATGCACCATATTTTACTGTTTCCTGCCTCAGAGTGGGGTCAGAGTAATAACCTCAGTCTCTGTGGGCCAAACATTAAGTTGCCTTTGGTCTCGATGCACTGTCATAATCAGATGGTTTACTCAAACAGAATTACAGACTGCTACGGACTGGCCCAAAATCCCTGCGGGACAAAGTGTGCATGGAAGACTTCAGCCATTGTGTCTCTTTAAGTAATCTGGATTTTCTGAGTAGTTGTTTTTTTTTTAGATATACAATGTATTAAGAGAAAAGGCTAGGTACAAGTTACTTAGGAAATGTTAAACTGAGACAAAAATATGCTTTAAGATAGGTTATATAAAATAGATCAATAGTGTTAAAATATTGTGTCATTTAATGCAAAAGTTCAGATTTTGTAGGAATAATACAAAATGTAACCTTCTGTGTGGCGCATGCTTTATTTTTAAAATATAAAGTGGTAAAGGGGGAAAATACAGGAAAAGGGTTATTACTAAGAACTTTGAGGAAATGAATAAGAGTTTTCTGAGCAGGGGTTGTCATCACAGAGCACTCATGCTTTGAAAGAGTCTGAAAGCACTTCCTTCAAGCTTTACCATTTAATAGCACTGCGAGTGTGGTAATTGTACAATATTGTCCAAAACAAGAATATTTTCTGTTTGGACAGAAACCTGCAGCCACTACTACTTTATAGCCTGATGCTTTACTCACACATAAAGGTGCTACATACAGATAGATCCTAATAAAACAGATTGTAGTTGAAAAGTTCATTTTAGTAATTCAGTTCCATATGTGGAAACTAAAATATTGTAGCTACATCCGAAAATATTCAGAACCTTTACAGATTTGGATTTAAAATATATATTTTAAATTTTACCAACATGTTTCCCCTGAGTGGCAGTAATATTAATGTTTTTGAGCCACACAGCCAAAGTCTCAACTTTGAATCTTGCACACTCTCAGTGCACATAATCAATAGATTAGGGTGACGGCAATAACGCT
The DNA here is from genome assembly GCA_903067075.1 of Micropoecilia bifurca. Taxonomy (NCBI): domain Eukaryota; kingdom Metazoa; phylum Chordata; class Actinopteri; order Cyprinodontiformes; family Poeciliidae; genus Micropoecilia; species Micropoecilia bifurca. The sequence continues at coordinate 25,926 of CAEGAF010183690.1, forward strand.
CTTCAAAGTCAAAAATATAGAGCTCATTGCCAAAGATTAATTGCCAAACTAATGATGGCAATATCCTGGAACCTGGTCAGCGATTATAAAAACGCTCTACTGACAGTAAAGATTTTTAAATGATGTATATCATTTTTAGATGTCATTTTTTTCATTAAAATGTCAATAGAAATATATTAATTATTATGTATAATTGATACTTCTTTCATATTTCTGACTATTTCCCATCTTGGCCAAAATTGTAATTGTATTTTTAAATGTAAATCTGCCAGGTGTGTAGACAGATGATCATATACACCTTCTATATTGATGTTAGGCCACAAATGATAATTTATAAAGAAGCTAGATAGTGACAAAGTGCTTCATTTGGATTGAAAGTGAAGAAAAGAAGCTTGGAAGTAACCACGAAAAAATGTGGAAGCAACAGGGAGATTCACAAGTTGTGTACAGAAACTTGAATATGTGCTTTGAAAATCAAAATTTGAAAAGCAGGATCCCAGAGTCTGGACGAAAAATGGAGACACACAATCAAAGCTGCTAGTGAATCAACGTGGAATTTCCAGTTACTATTTGAGGAACCACATTGTTTGTAGTGTAAGCCTTCTCCACCTTTTTAAGTCCGAAGTCAGCATTTCTGTAGACCACAAAATTATGAAGCACTCTTGCTTCCTTCATTTGCCTAGCTTTATGGAGATGCTCTTTAATTTTCCAGTCGGCCCTGACACCTGCCCACACTACTAAAAGGAAGGACACCTGGTACTTAATTACCATGGTAACAGTCGTAGACAGCAAACCCAACAGTGTAGATGAGCTGAAAGCTGCCATTAAAGCAACAAGGGCTTCCTTCACTTCTTGTCAGTGTCATAGGCCAATTGTCCCCATTCTATGCTGCACTCATGCATTAATTCATGGAAAAAACAAAAACCTTGACCAAGTATTGCGTGCACGTTGTACATGAACAGAGATACTTTATTTCACCCGGTGTGTACTGAAACTATATAATATCAGAGTTTCATTTTTTGATTTGATTTATTGAAATAAATAAATTCATTGGAGTCTCAGATCACATAGAGCAAAAGAAGCAGGAATGAACAAAAGTGCATTTGTTGATTAGGACTAATGTTAAATTTTCATTGTTCCTTAAATCAATTATTATCATGTTATTTATTAGGTATGTCAGACACATTGTTTTGAACTCGGCAGTTACAAATTGTATTGTTGCTGACATTTTTATTTTTATTTTCAAAAGACTGGGTAAGCTACTATAGAAGTGACCAGAAAATAGGCCAATTTTCATAAAACCTTCATTTATTCATCACTAAACCTTGACCAAGTTGTCCCCATCAATCATAATCATGTTTTTTTTTAAGATAACAGAAAAGATTTCAGTTGCATTGTTTTTTTGTTGTTGATTTTCCACTTTTCATCTTTGTTTATTCCCAAGTCTCTACTATAATTGTACTCTGACAAGCCATGTGGAATAAAAATATAATTCCAGTCTTAAGGGATGTTTTCAGTTCCCCTTTGCCATCTTTTCATCTCTGGACCTTTTCATACTGAGATACAGAGTAAATTGAACTTTCTTTGTTCTACCAAAATGTGTAATTTCTGATGCCATCAGAAAGACTGCAAATAAGGGCAACACTTCCAACCTTTTTCTTAACTCTACTCCCATGAATTTAATCATGATCATATTTGTCATATATGCAGAATATGTTCATGTAAGATATTTTAGTGCAAACACTTTTTTATCTTGTGCAACACATGCACTTGTCAGCTTCAGATAAAAAATTAGACTTTAGAGATCTTGTTCTTTCTTACGTTAGAGGTTATTTGGCATCATTTGACAGTCTGTCACTCTGTCCCTGGAGCAACCTGCTTCAAGTACACTGGCTTTGTTCTGACTGTTTTTTTTAGCATATGCCAAAGTCACCATGTAAGTTATTTTTACAGCTTTTCTTGTCAGACTTACTTGCAGACATTAAGATCACAAAAATATATCCTAATTTTAGCGTTGCATCCACTGTTGAATTATTTTACCAATTTTTTTAAAGCTTAGAATTATAAACTATAATTGGTAATGTCATTAGGTAAGGCTTAATTTAAATGGCTGATCAAATAACAAAAAAGCAGGGCACGTCTCGTCTTTCAGTTTAAAGACTTAGTGTGGAGTTTAATTGGAGCTCTAGACTTTATTCAAAATGTTTTAAATACAAATGAAAGAAAACCACAATAGCATCAAATAAAGCAATACAAGAACAATGCTAATTAAATAAGAAGGTGGGCAGCTGTTTAAAAAACATTATGAATTCAATTTAGACATAAAAGTAATTCCAGTTAACAAACCATTTAAAAATAAAAAAATATGGACACGTTTCAAGTATCCATGAACAAAGCAAAGCTTCAGGGGCAATTTTTGAACTTTTACAGGCAGATTGTAAAGGGCATAGCAACCCTCATGCATGGAAATAAAAAAGAAAGGTTGCGATGTTTAACTTGGACTTGGACAAAGCTACTCTTTTTTTGTTGTCATTTATCTCTTTTCCATCTTTAATTCCCCCCAATTAAGTTTCCTCCTTCAAAATAACGGTGTTTCTTAGAAATCTATTTTTATTTTTTACATGTAAATAGCAAGTGGATTATTATTCTGAGCTCAGTGTACCTGCCTGTACATTTCCCCTACTTTGGATCAGAGAGCAGAGATATTCAACAGACTGAAGGTAGACCTCATTAGTAAGCATCAATACTTAATATACAGGCCTCAGCAGAGGTCACTGTAACCCAGTGGCAATAGATCTCACTGAGGTTTCCTTTTCGGTTTTTATCACTTGGCATTATTGTCAGAATGTTATGTTCACACTCCAGCTCTGGTTCTACATAGGAACCTTAATAAATTATTAGATTTAAACTATATATAAAATATGCATTTTGGAGAACTTGCCTCACAAGACGTTCAGTTTTCAGGAAGAAGCAAACTGTTGCATTGTATATGGCCCTATTGTACAAACATCACTTTACAGGCTGGTGAACAGGGATCTTTTTGGAAGATGGTCAACAGATAACACAAATCTAAAATATATATTTTAAATTTTACCAACATGCTTCCCCTGAGTGGCACTAATATTAATGTTTTGGAGCCAGAGTTCCGTTGAACTGTTTTGACAGATTATTCCCTCCAGGTAAATGTTGCCGTTTCTTACTCCAGGGATACTCTCATAAAACACTTGACTCACATTTTCTAAGTCAGTATAGATAAAATTGAAATACAGCATACCACACGTTCTCTTTTGGTCTCTCTTTTTTTGTGTGTTGTTTTGGTGAGTTTACCCCATCTTAGTTTCTTGACCTTATACATGCTTTTTTCATTCCTGCAGAACAAGATCATCCTGGACCCTCTGACATTCAGCGAGGCTCGTTTCAGGCCCTCTTTGGAGGAGCGCTTGGAGAGCATCATCAGTGGGGCTGCGCTAATGGCTGACTCATCATGCACACGCGATGACCGCCGTGAACGCATTGTGGCTGAGTGCAACGCTGTTCGTCAGGCCCTGCAAGACCTGTTGAGCGAGTACATGAACAATGTAAGTGCAAAAGTCCTTTGTGCACCTTTTGAAAATCAAACAAGCGAACATGCTGTGTTTCGGTTTTTTATTCATTTTATTTACATTTTTTAATGTGAATTACAGTATATTAATATATATATGTTTGTATCCACAATGTATTTATGTTCATGTGAGAAGCACATATTTACTTTTTCTACTGTTCAATATTTGTTCACATTTCTTTCATGTAGTTCTTGCTTATCAGTCACTTCATCCTTTTCTAAGGCTTCTGTTGGGCTTTGCTGAGTTTTTCTTTATCTGTTTCAGGAGTTAAGGAACAAACATCGTATATGATGTACATGAAAAAGAACCCCTTAGGTTTATAGGTGATGCTGGATTGTTTATTCTTGAATTGATATGAAAGCAGATGAAAGAAAATGAATAATCCACTCACTTTTATCAAGTGCAAAGTCCCGAGTCTGTAAAATATATTGGTAATTTCCTTACCATCTGTTACTTTTTGTGAATCCCTATGGTATTATCTCTATCCGAGTGCTGCTGCAAGCAGGTTTGATAATGACAAAAGATGACAGTGCAAGGTGAAGTGTTGGTAAAAGTCAGCTCTGATGTTTTTTAGAATAGATGCCATGAGAATCATGTGTGTTTTCAGCACATCACTATGTTAGGAATTAGAAACATGCCATTTATATATGTAGAAATTATGTTTTTTGAGTTCGGTAATGCAGGACAGCCTGTTAAGCACCACTGAGGATTCTGGGGCCTCTATTCTAGCTCCAGTTTTCTGCTCCGGATGTTTCATTTGACTCTAAAGTTACTTAAGAACCTGTATTATACAACGTAGCACCAGTATTTTCAGTATTTTTCTGAGTCCTCCTTCCACAAGGAGAAATACTTGGAGGAAGACTTAGTTCTATCTTCCCGGTATCTAGCAAAGTCTTGCTTTCTCTCACCACTTCTATAAGACGGATATGTCGACATGTTGAAAATCGTTTTCTTTCTAATAGCTTCTTTCAGCTTTTATGGTTCCTCTGAAGTAATGTGAAGCACTTCACAGATTCTGAAAATAACCTTTGATTATTGCTTATTAGTAACAACATCCACACACAAAGAACATTATTGCCAATTGAAAAAATAAAGGATATGCAACCTTCTGACCTGCTAATGACTGTAAATGGCACAAAGTCTGTTTGTTGCCGCAAGTCTTTCTATAGATCTTCCTTTGTAATTATGCCATGTTGCAGATTAAAACTAGAATCTGAACCGAAACCAACCAGATATTGTCTTTTGTAAGTTTTCCAAACTTGGTACAAAAGAATTGGAAAATTGTGCTTAGGGCAATCAATATTGTTCTTTATTCTTTCAAGTTTTGGCAGGAAAATGTTACAATGAAAAAGTCTGTGTATTTACTTTGTGTGTTTTTTTGTGTGTTTACTTTGGCACTTGGTTACCAGAAAATGTGCTCATCTCTTAGCAACAGAACAGATATTGTTATGGTTCAGAAAACATAAGATTTCTTCTTCGCAAATACTACTTATCTTACATTACTTACAACTTAGCACAAATTTTAAAGTGGAGATAAAGAAATAACTTGCTTTTAGATCTGCCCTCTGTCCCATTGAACACTTCAGTAACCAGCTTGGTTGTGCTGTCATCGACAGTCTAACCAACACAACCACATAGGATGACTTGTTACAAATGCTGGTTGACACGTATGGTGAGATCTCACAGCAGTGTGTGACCAAGGTAGTATGAGTGTGAGGTACTTGGCAGTGGGTGCAACCTATATACTCATCTTCCAAAACTCAACTAACAAATATAGTTAATTTACAGATGTGACTCTATTTAAAGGGAAATAAACAATGTTTCTAAGGCTTTGCCAAGATCGACTTCTACAACAAAGAAACAAAACAAATGCCCATCATAAATTGTTCATGCTTGGAGTGGTCATTGTTGGTTTCAATCTACAGGCATCATTTGTGGTAAGATGTTGATTACTGGTTAACTTAGAAATTTGAACCATATTTTCTTTCTCCGTAGAATTGTATCTTGTTGCTTCCTTGTTTGCAGTGCTTGGACAGTTACAGCTTTTTTTTCTTTTGCTGAAGCACAAAAACTAATAAGATACAGTCACAGTTACGAAATAACCCTCGCTTGCCTGCTGCTGGTTACTTATTGGTTCATTAGAAGCAATGGTATCATCATCTGTCCTACTAAGATTACACTTGGAGTCTGTGTTGGTTGTTGTAGCCTGAAGTATGACCATCTGTGAACAAAGCTGCTTGGGTGGTAATAATACTTACGGCAGTAATTCTGCTTATAAATATTATGTATTAATAATTATTTCCAGTACTTTAGAGTTAGTCACTTAGGGCTAAGCTGCGAACATTTGTGATATCTAAGCAGGCTTTTAGATCAGCTGCTGTTTGAAGGAAGGAATCAGATGTTAAGACTGAGAAGCCGAGCTCTAAATAAACCATTCTTAAAATGTAGGTCAGCTTTAAAACAGTTTAAAGAAATCAATTTAATTTTAATAGAAATACATTTTCAGTTTTTTCTTTTGTATTTGTTTTTCAGGCTCCTGCTCATATGTCCACTTGTGACCAATTTGTAACTCAAAATAGGCTTAAAATAGAACACAACATGCTCAGGAAAAAATACAATAAAATAAAATAAGGGGACATCTTTTGCTCTATTTGGGATCAATGACTTCAGTTTCTTGTCATTCTGCTGTCAGAAGGAAACCATTACTATAAATGGTTTGGACTGCTCTAGTCAGATCAGTTAGCAAAATCGGACATGTTTGATTTGAGAAACAACAGGACAGGCACCCGTCTACATCTACACTTTATGTCAAAATAATCTGAGCTTCTTTGACTTGAAACAGACATGCTGTTTACACGACCCTGTCAAATTATTCCATCTGTTGGTGATTTTCTACATAAAAACATGCAGTAGAATAGTATAGATGCAGCTTGTTTAAGGGAATAAAAACACAGAAGATATTTGATTGTTATTTGAATGTTTCATAGATGTTTCTTTCCTGTCACCCTTAAAAAAATACAAACAAGATAGTGTTTCTGAACACCCACATATTTTTCTACTCCTAAGTCAAGCCAGCTTTTTCCTGAAGTAATTGTGCATTGGTTCATTAGGCCCATGAGTTGTGTTTCAGAGGCTACAGCTGGGAGATTGTTGACAGCCTCTGGCTGTCCAAGCTAAGAACTGAGAATAAATCATGGAAGCATTGCGAACAAAATGCGTCCCTTTTTAGCTCAACTACCCCAATAAGGTTTAAATCAGCAACCTGGAGTGATTTCAGAAGATAATATTGCTAAGGACCTGCTCATAAAGAGCAACGTTAATTAGATTCAAATATGAAACTTAAAAAGGTTTATTTTTAGTCAGTTTTAATTTATGGAAACAGAAAAGAACATTCTTTCATACTCCAAATTATATTGCCAAAGCCAATACAATTTCCATTCCAGTGTATAGTGTTATGTTTGTTCTCTGGAAAGTATTGGAAAAAAACAGATTTGAAAAGTATTCTCTGTTTTTCCAATTAAGAAAGATCCATCTAAGAAAGATGACTAGAACAAATTGAACAAATTGCTTATTTGTTCTTATTGATAAAAATATGGCTTAAAAGATAACCAGTTCCATTCGATATCCAGAAGTATATGTGATCAATTCAACCCTATCCAATCCCATAGATTCAAATTCACATTGTCAAATTCAATTTATGTGTTTAATGAAGTCCAACTAATTGCACCAAGGCTAATATTCATCAAGTACTTCTCCAGAGCAAGCATATGATGAGTCCACTCCTTCATTTAGATGGGGATTCAAGTTGCACAATGTATATTTAAAAATAAAAAATAAATTGACATTGCATTTTTTTCCCTAAACCTGCAATATGTATAGTAATTTAAGCCAATACAAGAATTTTCAATGTCCTCGGAATAGCACAATGAGGCAAACGTACTAAAACATATTAAAACATACCATCTTGTAAATAATTAACCTGAACTGATCTTATCTCTTTTAGTGAATGTTACAAGTATGGTTTTTTGTTTGTATTTGAGAATAGTTCTTATTGTTAGTTGGAGGATGATAGCAGGAGCAGTATGCCTATTTTTGTTTGTCCTCTGTTTCTCATATTCCATCACTGTGACTATTAGCATTTTGGGCAATGTCGTCAATGTCTGATGTGAACATCTGCTGCTGTAAGACTCTGTTCAACTGGCTGAATATTACATTTGCATGAAAAATACACCCATGCTGCCCATATTAGAAACTGCCACTGCCCATACAAATACCACATGACCGACCCCCCCCCACATTAATGTTGACCAATTTCGATGTTGATGCCGACATAATGTGTATTGCTTGCAAAAAATTATCATATTGGGAAGCTCAGTCGACTTGATCCAGTCCCATCTCTCAAAAAAGTCCAGAGTCCAAAACTTAAAAGAGTTTGCTTAAGTTTTGCATTATGGTCTAGTCAAACATAGCAAACCATCTCACATCTTATCTTGTGGTGTTATACCAATGTTTAGATGTGATGTTCTCCTACAGCATGCCCAGGGTTTTCTTTTGGTTCTCTCATTTCCTCAACCACACCAAAAGTGTCAATGTTTGAGATTATTTTTATTTCATCAATGGAGTGATGTGTGTTGTGTGTGATGGGTGTACCCTCTCTTTTACCTGATGACAGCTCCATCCCTCTCTAACCAGGAGCAGGATGAAGTGGCTATAGAAAACGAATGATTGAACGAATGAATCATAACCTGTGGTGAGAAAGTTTCTTGGTCTGTAAAGGAGGCAGCTGAATAGAACATTTCCTTTTCAGTACGTAATGATAGCTTACACATGTTTGTCAAAGCAATGATTGACCACCAACAGTCTGAAAAAGTGGCTGCATATATTATGTTGTTTATTATTTTTTTATTTTTTTAAGTTTACAAAAGTAATGTAAGCATCCTGTTGCCTTTATGTTTCCTCTTCCGTCTTCATAAGTGCCCCCACCCTACCAACACAAATTTTTATAGGAAGCTTGAACCACAGCACAAGGTTAATCAATGTGGTAGCGGGCAATAAATTAGGTTCAAGTGACAGGAGAATGTCCATACCTGTCTCGGCTGCTGGTGATCTGTGATTGGTGACAGCAGGCCCGGCTCCCTGGCCGGTGCTGAATCATCAGGAGCAGCTGATTTAGTTACGGCAGCTCAGACAGGGCCAATCTATCAATTGATCTGGGGTGTAATGCATTACTAGCTTGGGTCAAGGGAGCCGGGGCAGAATATAGCCATAGCCAAGAGCCATGGCAGCTGAAAGAGGGCAACTCTGCAAAACTGTGTACAGCTGAGAGAAGGATTTAGGGAGTGTGATAGCCAGCACACGAATGTCACAGCAAGTTGGATGTGGGACATAAAACTAAACAGGACTTGTGAGGTAGGAGGATCATTAGGGGGAAACTGATGGCCTTCTTGCTCACATAGCTCCTCTGAGAGTTGCCATGTAGAATGCTCTAGCAACAGGTGGGTTATCTAATAACACATTGACTGGCAACATGTGTGGCTTCTTACTGAGTTAAAATCAAATATTTTGCTACACTGTATAAAAAGGTAGAACTTTTTTTTTGTCATTGACATTAATTATATCCAGCTAAACTTTTCCTGTTTGCGGTCAGTCAGGTTTACCAAAAATATTTTCTATTTTGAATGACAGAATATGATGCAGAGTAAAACAGCATAATCAGAAATTACCTGATTGGCTCTTCATCAACTGGTTTTGGGATGTGGTGGGTAAACTACAAATCCATTTATAAGTGCAGTCAAGAAACGGATCAGTTTGAGGTCATGTTTGTGACCTGCAACACCTCCTCAGATGTTTTAAAAACAACTCAATAATTCAAGAATGTTGAATTCTTGACGTAACCCTTGTGTCTAGAAATGGGGTTCAACTGACCCCACACACATAAAACTTGTCTCATTAACTATATTATGTCATTCTCTCTCCTGCTTGTCTCAGTAAAAAACAAAAAGAGGTGACTACTTGAATTTAAAATTAAGAAAGGAAAAAAGATTTTCTAAAATCCTCACCATGGTACTGATTGTTAGAAAGCCCCAGGTCTGATATTGACAGCATATTTTCTTAAAGCTGAGCTCATGTGGGCGTCCCCAACTAGATAACTTTACAAAACAATGTTGCGCTTTTTAAAAAATTGTTTTCTTGCTACATGCTGTTTTATTGCAGACCTTTGATTAAATAAAAAAGAAAAAAAATGTCAACTTTTTTCTAAAAGGCCTGGAGACAAATTAGGATATAGTGTTTGATCATTTTAGGTTCTTGAGAAACATTAGTCTCCTTCTCTGCCACTACTTGTCTACAAAACAAAAGCAAGAACAAAAAACAGCTAAAATGAATGAAAACACTATACTATAGAAAAAACATGTTTTGATCATGCTCTGCAACATATTGACATTTGCAACATACTGACCTTAAGATCACAGTAGGGAACAGTTGTAACATATGGAAAGAAAGGCAGTGAAGCCCTGCAGGATTTTCTGAAGGTAAATGTGTGTATGAGTGTGTACATCTGCAGGAGGGTGTTAACTAGAGTGAAGAACAAGTTCTGTCTAAACAATTTACAGTTTACTTTAAAGTGATATTCTGAAACTAATTAACAAATATGCAAATACAAAAAAACAATTTCATGTCATTCTTAATTTGGAAACATGTTTTATACAGCACAAATTGTTTCTAAGTAACAAGATAAACTTTTAAAACGAAAGCCAGGAAATGCCCTTAATTGGAAATGTAAAACACATAACATCTTTGTTCAATAATCAACACATCAACCTCTACAACTTTGAGACATTTTTTTTTACAGCCACAAACTTTCTTTTGGTTAAAGACTAACTGTGTCCTACAACCATCTTTCTCTGCAATTACAGCCAGAAGTCTAGTATACCGTTACCAACTTGGACATCTACTAAAGTTGTTGACAGTTTTATTTGCAAAACAGCTTAAATGTAGAAAATCAGATTGACCAGCTATACTATAGAAGATGCCTGATGCTACTACAGTGTCAAAAAAGAGCTTCCACTTTGCTCCAAAAGGTTTCAGTTTTCTTAGTCAATCAATCAATCAATCAAATTTTATTTGTATAGCACATTTCAGCAGCAAGGCGTTTCAAAGTGCTTTAGACAACGTAAAATTGAAAAGAAAACAGAAATAAAACGATTAGAGAAACATTATTAAAAGTAAAAAATAAATGTGAAAACATTTTAAAACATCTCAAACCTCGACATCATACAGGGATTCTCAAACCTCAGAGTTTTAGCAGAGTTTTAGTAAGTATTGTCTGCTCTGGCCCTTCCTGTAAATAGCATCAGGGTTATGACACCAGCCCAGGTTATTGTACAGGAGAACACCCAGGTACGTACCAGAGTCCACTCAAAGTCAAAGTCGTGGTACATCACCCTCCCCCTAAGCTGAAGGAGTGTGTGATGGCTGAGAACTGACAAGTGTGAAATTCAGAAAAGAAAAGCAGGCCGTTGTCACAAATGAGGGGGATTGTGCAGGGGGGAGTGGGCTTGGGAACAGTGAGTGTCTGATCAAACCTGACTCCTTAGGCTCTTCCAAACCCCACGGATTTTGTTCTCCTGCAGCTACTCCTCCTTGTTTACTGATCTAAAGGCTCTCTTCTTCTCCTTGAGGAGAGCCTTTATTCCAGGGTTGGTCTAGAGTTAGTTATTGGAGAAACACTCTACCCTAATGAAGGGTGCAGTGTTTTCCACACAGAAGTTAATGCAGTCCATGGTGCAGTCTGGGATCTTGTTAATGTCCTCCCCATGAGGTATATAGAGCTCTTCCCACTTAGCAGATCTGAAACAGTCCCTCAGATTTTCTTCAGTCTCCTCAGACCGTGTCTTCACAGGATGCTTCTCTGTGCAGAAGGAGCTTACACACAGGTTAAACCTATATGCAGATTTTAGATTAACCAAGTTGTGATCAACTATACTTTACCAGGTGAAGTATAGTTGATGAACTGTATACCTCTTAGGTGCTGGCGTGCAATAAGTCCTCCTCTCATTGTGATGGAGGTGATGGTGTATCTGTACCTCCTTCTCCAGTCACTACATTTTGATGACAGTACAGGTCCCAAGTCTCTTCCTCCTCACCTTGTAGGAAATATTGTGTCACTTAATGGGCTACGACTATGGAGAGTTAACGGCTGATCTTTGTTGTAAACAACAGATAGGACCGTGGCTGTGCTCAGAGCACAAGTACTGTTCAAAAAAGGTTGTGAGAAAAAGGCTGCATTGTGTGAAAAAGCAAGGTGGCAGGAAAGAAATAAAAGAGAAAACTCAGGATTGAGTAGGAGCTGCTGGAACAGGCTGCCTGCTCTTGTGGCGCCGGAAGTGGAGGTGGCCGGAAGGTTTGTGGTAATATGACAAAATGTTACAAAAGATCAACTGGAGGAAACACCCTGTATACGATGTAGGTAAGTCTCCCAGTAGAATCCACTTGCTTATTGAAACAGGACATCTATCAGACACTCATAGCTGTTTCCTTAATCATTTATACTGTCAACTATTAAGAGTTGTTGCTTTTATTTTTCTTCATCTCTCTTTCACTCTTTCACTTGTTGCGTGCAATATCTCAGACTGCTTCTTTTTAGTTCAGTCATGAATTATATTTTAACTCAAATGAACTGAGCAAAATTAATATCAAGAATACATGTTTGGTTTCTTCATGCTTCCTGCTGTTTGTTCATTCTTTCACTAATTTCCTCTTACATCATTGCCCCTCCAGATTTAGCACTCCCACCACTTTAAATGTCGTACACACAGCAATAAATCATCGGTTCCCCATACTCTCACTCCCATCTGTCAACTCCTAATGTACCGCACGACAAGCTGCAGTCCACTGTGCACCAGCACACCACTTACTTTAAACAACTTAGTTTTATCAGCTATTGAAGGCTGGCTCACAGACGCATCCCTCTGAGGCATTTTGCAGGTAAAAACTTCCAATCTAGTTAGGGCCTGTGGCGTAGGCTTTGGACTATTTATGTCCATTACTTCAGTCTTAGTGTAAGTGGAATACAGCTAAAAATGATCAACCCACAAATGACATCTAGACCTTGTCTGTAAATGTGGTTCAACTCAGTGACTCCCATGTAGTGTGACAAACATCCAGCAACAGGTGCGCCGAAAGTGGAGGCTGTCTATATTTTGTATGTGAATTGAAGCAATTTAGAGTGCTTAGTGACTGCATTGTCTTAAGACTATGTCGTGTTAATGTACTATAGGTAAAGTAAGGACATTCTTTTCAAATAGCATCACTTGTACAAAAGGTAATCCATTGTTCTTTAGATAAAAAAAACAGTCAAAAGTTGGAGTAAACAGTCTTACAAATAAAGGAGCCAACAGTTTATGTACATCTGTAAAATAAGAGTTTATTCCTGGATGCATCTGATGCAAGCAGGTATGAGGAGCTCCTCAGGTCGTCAGATACATGGATCATACTTGACATGCTTCTAGCAAATGTGAGAAAATTTAATCAATGTATTTCGACAAAAGACTTTATAGTGCTGTTAAAACAGTAGGACAGTGCAGTTATTTAAGAACACGTAATACGATTCATTTTGCTGTGTTGCCCAGCAGTCTGGAGGCAGCTGTTTGCATGAGCAGCACTGCCTGATTAATGTTGTAGTGAAACCAGTAAAGTTACCAATATGGCAATTTAACCTTCAGAAAATAAATGCATGCAACATATTGACAGGAAACTATTGACTTTGGGATCTGTACTAGTGTTTTAATCATTTTAACAGTATCGGACAAATTCAACACTTATTAAAATCTGGTTTTGAATGGAGTTGGTAAATGAGTAATCAGCAGTCGGTTCCAAGTCAAATATCCCAGCAGTAGTCGGAGGTACTTATTGGCTTAGATTGCAACCAACATTGAGAGAAGAGTGATATTGACAAACTCAGACCTTTCTGCTTTCTATACTGGAAAGTGTTGATTGGGTCAATTTGTCTTTAAAGAATCAAACTGTTTACCTGCAAATGTTGACATTAAGGCATCAAATGTGAAAGCCAAATCTGAAAGAAAGAAAAAGACATGAATGATGGATTGGCTGTCTCCTCCTAGGAGTACACATTCTGATCAACTACTCATTTGGGACTCCTCTCTGGTCAAGTAATAAAAAGCTGAATTATCATAAAAAACATCACAAACTTTGGTGCTACGCTCTGCCCCTCCGTTTATTTTCTGTTTGCAATTCAGGCTTTGACTCTGTTGATATATTGGCCATTCTGTGGTTGTGTAGTGCTGACCCACAAGAGAGCCGTCTGCCAAAATGGCCTGCTATGCTCATATTGTATAGACCAAAACACCAATACAATAATGATCAGGGTTACTAACTTTCACTTACTGAGCACACGGCTCCAGGGTTTTGAACATCAAAAGCAGCACCCAGGTGTAATCAATTCATTGTAAACAAAATGGCAATGGAGTAACTGCGGTCTGACTGAATAAGGCGGAGCACAGCAGGAGGATCTCCGAGAGAGATGGTCAGCCCTGAAAATAAGCTCCAAAAGGCACAAAAGAATGCCAAACAGAATTTGCAGTCTCTGCCCCAGGCCAAAGAACATTTCTACCTGGGGTAAGTCTGATAGGTCACCTCTGAAAAAATATATTGCGTTTGTAAGATTAAATAATTTCAGTCTACTGGGGCAGTACTGTGTAAAATCAACGTTTGTGAGCTTTACTTCATATTAGAATGTTATTCCGTCTTGAAAAACGTACCTGGAGAGTTGCTTTGATCCTTTAATGCACATTTGAAAACTCTTTGAATCTTCTGTGTCTATATGTAGCATTTCTATAAGAACTTAAGGTAACAGTTATTTGATTGTTATTATGTTTACAAAATGGGACATAATAACAATAACATTACAGAGTGATATGAAAAACCTTGGAAACAACTTTAAAATTGATAAAAACTATGGAAAATATTGAATTATTTTTAGATGGATATTTTCTGACCATCTTCACCACAGCAGTTCACAGAGTGTATTTCTTTCTGAATTTTCCATGTTATGAAGTGGCATTTCTAATTAAAGATTCTATTCCTTCCCTTATACTGTGATCATAATAAAGTCACCCATGTTATTCAACTTCTTGTTGGGGAAAAAACATTTTCTGTTACATAACTGACATTTTCTGTTACATTTATATAATCTACCATTTTCCTTATCATGCTGAGGGGTAGAACTGTCAGCACCGTGGCAAATCCAGGTTGGACTTCTATTACAGTTCCCTAATTAAGGTCATTTAGTAATTGGACAGTAAAAAGCTTTTAATGTCAAGCATCTGCAGAATGTGTTGATTGGCATTACTTAGTACTTACTCTCACAAATCAGCAAGGTTTGGAAATGCTGAATACCAATAATTACAACAGAAAGAAGGGAGTATTATGCAAAATCAACTCTTTTGAGCTTTATATCAGGTTATATATAGTCTGCCTTAACACTCATATAGAAAATGGCCCGTTTCGACAAAGCTCCTCCATGGAATTGCAGTCAACCAAATTGACCTTCCACCCCACAGAGCACCCCTTGCCTGCACCTCAGCTCCACCAGACTAGCAGCAGCAGCGGCAATTAGCAAACACCTGGTGGAACTGCAAGCCTGCTGAGCTTTTCAATAGAACTACTGCTTAGTCCTAGGCTCTTAAAAACAATTTTAAATGGAATAGTGATGCTGAAGGTAAAGTGTCAGAACAGGTGCTCCTTAAAGAGACAGAGGTCAATTTGTCCTTCAAATTCAAAGTTACTTTGCAAAGCATATAGCTGCAATTCCATGTTTTATGTTCTTGTAAGTTTTAGGACATTTTTGGCAAGTGAAAATAAACCCACTGTTATGAATACTTGCAAAAAATCCTTTCTTGTTTTAATTCTGGCATTTGGATACGCTAGGTTAAGTCCATAGTAGGAAGACATTTAAATGATCTTCATACTACCTGATCCATTCAATAACAAACCAAGTCTCAAGGTGCAACAGTTGCTATGGCCATGTGTAACTCTTGCAGAATGTTCTTTCCTTGGTAATTATGGTTTGAACTTAGAAAGGAGAAAAAAAAGGAAATCATTTTAAGGCAGCTATAGTTTTTTGCTAACTATAGCAGTCTGAGCAACTTCAGGTCACCATTCTCCATTGAGGTGATGGAATGAATGAACTCATACCTTAATCAATAACTCCTCATAACTAATCATAATTCCTCACACCGGGTTGATGTAAATATCCATAGCGATCAGCCTGTGTCCAGTTCAAGTGAAAGGAGGAGCGTGGGATCCGCGCTGAGGTCAACTTTGGATAACCAGCTGCTGCAGCGCGTGAGGCAACGCGCAGAGGCCCAGCGGTGTGATTGGTCCGGCTTTAGATGCATAAACTATAAGCATATATTTTAGGAATAAATCTGCTCTGATAATGAAACCCTCGGAGCAACAGAAACACTTGCAGTCCGACTTAAAAAAAAAGGTGATTTTTTTTGTTGTATTTTATTTTCCTAAAAAAAACAAAACAAAAAAAAAAACTAACAAGAAAGGATTAGCCTGGCGGTGGCGCTAGTAAAGCATGGCGGGCTGCCAGGCCTATAATAGACGGCGGGAAACCCTGTATTAATATAATAAAAAGCTCTCAGATCTGCCAGTGTATTGCATTAGAAAGCTGTCAGCCTTTATTTTCTCCCCTCCCTCCCTTCCCCTAGTGCCAATACCCCTTAAGGGCTTGCTGCTTTGAGTAGTGCTAACATGATTGACATTGATAGCTGGATCAAACTGTAGAATCAGCCCTAATATCATTATGTGAGCAGACTTAGAAGCAAAGACCTGGGCTCCAACTGCATTAGCCCTTACATATGCTGGCGTTAGGCATGCACAGAACTAAGTGTTCTGGGAAATCAAGCATGCAAGTTACGCCATGTAAACTCATACCGTACATAGTGTACTATAATCTTTATTCATGCTGTTTTTAGGTACCGTATTTTCCGCACTATAAGGCGCACCGGATTATAAGGCGCACCTTCAATGAACGGCCTAGTTTAAAACTTTGTTCATATATAAGGCGCACCTCATTATAAGGCGCATAGAATAGACGCCA